>CAHIKZ030001896.1:275000-380930 GCA_903632075.3 Acanthosepion pharaonis | reverse complement strand
ATATATATATGTATCAACATATATATATAAATATATATATATATATCAATATATATATATATCTATATATATATATATATATCACATAATATATATATATATCAACATATATATACACAATATATATATATAACATATATATATAAATATATATATATATATCAACATATATAACATATTATATATATATCAACATATATAACACATATATACATATATATATATATCATACATATATATATATATATTAATGAAGAGAAAGAACAGTAAGTTATATAATCTAGTGTTCTTATTATTAATTTATATTTTTCCAAAACAGTACTCAATGCAAATCTACAGAGCATAAATCTACTAATTTAAAAATATTGTTATAAGAAAAACTAGATGTCCTTTGTGCATACATGAGAAACTATAAATTATTAGGTTTATAAAAAATAAAAATTTACTGAGAAATGAAATAGCTATTCTTTGCGATAATTGTTATAGATTTTACTTAAATAATGTTTAAAAAAATAATGAAACAGCTGATAAATGAAATATACATATTTATATTTGATATTTAATAATAATTTTTACATAATTTAAGTAATTCTATTATATTTATTTGTTTTAAACGAAGTATACTCTATTAGTATTTAGAATTTGGAATAATATTTTAAAATTGGAGTCCAATATGATGTACTCATATACAAACAACCCTTTTAGAAAAATCCTTATGTATACAATTACAAATTTAACAGTGAAACAAAAGTGCCAAAAAAGGTTTTATCATTGATAAAGACCAAATGACATTCCTTAAACAGATGTCATTATTTGTTTGAAAAAGGCACCAAAACCTACATTTTATGAACAAAATGTCCTCCATTTTTCAAATATTTTGGGAGCAATTTCCTAAGATCAAAACAATGTAAACTGTCCATATAAACATACATCCAAAAGGCCATCATTGTGGCCAGAACTCAGACAACTCATGTAATAAGTTAAAATCCTCTTTTGCTTGCATCTTCACATGGATAGTTGGGCCTTTACAGATCATTGACTTGTGAAGTCCTTTCAAATCTGTTTTGAACAGTGTAAAATGGTTTTTACTACTTTATGGCACACTGATCAAGTCTCTGCATTATTGTTTGCTGCATAAAACAATTGCTTTAGGAGGCCCCACAGATAAAAATCCAAAGGACTGAGGTCAGAAGAATATGCTGACCATAGAACAGGTCCCTCCTCTTATCCATCATCACCAGTCATTTCAACCAAACCCAGTTGATTGATGGTGTGACTAAAATTGCTTTTACATAAACTTAAACCACATTGGTTCTTACTAGCAGGTCTGGATATGTTCCCAAAGTCCCTAACATACAGATACCTATGGTATAATACTATGGAAGGATTACCACTGGACCTGACCAGACAACAGTGCAATGCCAACCACATTGCAAACCAGCACCGATGATTGGTTTTGATATATATTGTACAATGTCTGCATCATGACATTGGAATTGACAATTAATCAACTATTTATCCTAAACTAAAAAAACCCTTTTTAGCATCCTGCTAGTCATTTTCTTATCAGTAGAATTTTCAGTGTGAAAAATCCATCAAAAGCTTACCCAGCTTCAACAGATTTTCAGGAAACATCAGCAGAATTGGTAGTAAATAAAACACAATTGGGCATTGGAAACAACCCATGTACAAATATTTTTCCAGTCACCAAGTCATTTTCCCGCCATTTTCTATGAGCCTGTTCATGATATTACATTAATTATAAATAGCAGACACATTGCTCATTCTTCTTATCTTTTCTCGCTTCTTTTCCTGAGAAGATGTAAAAAAAAGGATCCCAATGATTATGTGCGGTCAGACGTTAAAACATATTCACGCATGCACGTACGTACGAAATTTTCCAAACTTAATTACAAACATAAAAGCATTTTCAAACAAGCAACAAAAAACTTTTTTCTTTGAAATACTCTTCTAAAGCTACAAAAGTTTATTCAGCATTTCTCAGCTTTATAATTCATTCAACTTTTGTATAGTTCAGATAAAATATTTCAATATCATCAGTAAAACTTTAATTCAGTCAAAGGACATAACAATTGATAACTAACTGAACAGAATAATAACCTTGATACCTATACATCATTACACAAAAATAAATAAATGTTGTTGTTATAAAACCGTTTTTATTCCTTCTTGTTGTTTCATATTTTGTGGTATTTTGCGTTAAATATAAATTGTGTGGTCATGTTAATAAACAGACATCTACAAATGGTTTTAACATACTCCAACACCTTTTTTTGTATTTGTAAATAAATTTTATATTCATTTTTTATCCCTCTTTCTGTTGCCCCATTTTGTTTCACCTTTCAGATTTCCATTATTTAATTAAAAAATGTTAGTGATCTCATACTTTTAATTTGGGTGTTCCCTGCATAACATCAACCCTCCTTGCAGGAGGTCCACGGCATATGGAAAATGTCCTTAATTTTATATATTTTTAAAAATATATATACGGATATATCCATAATAAAAATAACTATGGAGTACTATGTGATAAAAAAATTTAAATGAACACATTGATACAGTGCTCAAGTGGCAACAGTAAACAAACTCAGTGTCATTAATTTATATTTATATAACCTCAATCTCACATATTGAGGACTTAATTATACTTTTTTTTACATGGAGAAATTAAAAAAATTATGAATGTGCGCAAGTCTCAGACAGACATATTTTTAGTTTTCTTTAATGAGTTACTTATTAGTGTTTAAATTTTAGAATTAACTTATTTATAATTAACAGCAACAAATTGTGTAATAAAAGAAGTGAAGAATAAAAACTTTTAAATTTTCAATTATATTTTAAAATGATAAATAAATAGCGAAACTTTTTTGACTAAAAAAATTCAACATAAACTATTTTTCTGCATAAAAGAATTAAATGTTTAGAAATTCCAAAAAAAAACATAACGTTTCATTACTCACAGTTCTTGTTGTTGGGTTTTTAGGTGGTGGTTAATTGTGAAACATATTTTAAAAATATTGTGCTGTTTTTGTGATTAAATACTTGTTGAGACATTTTGTACTTCGAAATTTTATTTCCAGCTGTTTTGGATCCAAAGTAATATTTGTATATGTTTCAATTGAATTATCCCAACTCTGCACAGGCATGCAATCAAGTCGATGCCATTTGCCCCCAGTTACATCAGGAAATTCAACAAACTCTTAAGATTCTAACAATGATATTTTATATACAGTTTCAGCATATTTGATAAAGTAAAACTAAGAAGTTAACTTTAAAAAAAAAAAATAAAAAATTTTATGGTATTTATTCGTCCGGCAGCTTCGATTATTTTTCAAACGATGTTTTTTTAAAAAGCCAATCATTCGTTTTGGAATAAAAAAATAAGAAAATTTATAAAACCTCATATTAAAAAATTTTGCATCTACATAAATTTAATATTTTTTCATTTGAGTTGTTTTATTAAAACAAAATGTCTATTTCAGAAGATGATTATCTTTTTTTGGTGTAATTTAAACAAAAAAAACCAGCAATTCCATTGCTAGAAAACTTTTTAAAGTTTTCATTAAAACTTACTTAAACAACAAAAAACTATTTTTTTTTTTGCATTTACTATTTTAAAAATAAATAATAAAACATAAAAATGTTTGTCAATTACCAGGTTTTTTAAAGAGATCTTAACAAATGAAAAAAACTATTAAAAAGTCTCTTAAACATTTAAAAAAAAAAAATGGTATAATTTGAAAAATATAATCATCTTTTCAAGGACAGGAAATATTTGGCATTCATTTTTAAGTTTTTTTAGATGAAAATAATATGTGAATAAATTTACTAATGGTTTTTTAAAACTTTTTTTCAGAAATTTTTTCTTAAATGTTAATATCCATTGGTTAGGGTTTTTATTGTCTGTCATAAATCAAGAAGATTCAAATTTGTTGGTCATTCATTGGATTAAAGAACTCTAGTTGTCTGATGTGACAATTTTGAAATCATATATTTTTATATAGTAAATAAATGCATCACTAGCAGAAAACTTTTCAGGTAAAAAGAGATTTTAAAAGTCTATCATAGTCCGAATTTATAAGATTGATGGGATTTCAATGGCTGTCGTTTCGCTTGATTTCTAGATAACTCTTTATTTCAAATATATTAAGCATAATCTTTTTTAATGAACTTTTTATTTTGGTTGTTTATTAAGAGAAAAATGGCACAACCATAAAGATTTCAGTTTAAGAAAATCTTTTTAAAAACCCAGTGGTTAAATCTTGCAAGAATAAAGTAATCCAATTTTTACAACTTAATTTAATTTCATTCAACATTCATGCTTGCCTCGATAATAATGATCTAATTTTCGTCTTTATTTTTGCATGTATGTGTTTGCTACAAAAGTTAAAGAGAAAATCATATCAACATTGAAAGAGGAAAATACAATTAAAAGATTAATAACTGTAACACAAAATAACACTCATGAAATAATGATAATTTTTTTGTTATAACAAAATAAAACTATTACATATTTTTTATACAGAAATAATATTTTATCATATAATCATATCATTATTTCATTGGTATCATAAACGGATTTATATTTTTAACTTATTTTTTTAATGTTTGTTTTATTCTCCTCTTTCATCATAAACCTTTTCCATATTTTATAAAAAATCTTTTAAAAATTGTAGGTGCTGTTGGTTTAAAAATACCTAAAACTAACATTTTCTAATATGGATAATAGACTGCAATAAAAGCAAGAATGGACTAAGTTTGGGTTGTCAGTTAAACAATGAGTAGTCACTTTTAGTATTTTCAAAGAATTAAACAGGTATCTTTTAAAGAAATTCAAAATCCAAAAGTTTTTCAGATGGGAACATGAAAGTCCAGATGGAAAATTTTTCTCAACAAAAAGTAATGTCATTGATGATGCAGACTCTCCATCCAGTTTCTCAAAGAAGATTCTAGTCTTTAGTTTTTTATTTATATTTTTTTTGTAAGTAGTGATCATGTTTTTTGTATATGTTTTGAAATATTTTCACTTGAAATTTCATCACTTAAAATTTATGAATCTACAGTTTGTAGCACCATATCCTGTATCTGTATGAAATGTCATTTATTAAAGGTATTTCAGGGTTCATGTATTCTTTTGTTATGAAATCGAGGATATTATGTTTATGCTTTATTTCATTTAATTGTTTTTTATAATTGAAAATACAAATAAAATAGCATATTTCCAAAATCAAAAAATATCTGAAAAACCGAGTTGCTCCAGTCCCAAGAAAACATTTTGGGTAAAGGATTCTCAATTTGTAAAAGTTGTATTCTGTAAGTGTTTGATTTACTGGGTGCCCAAAATTTGTTTCACATCTAATATTGAAAATCACCTTTTTGTTTATTGTAGCGTCGGTACCAAATATATAGGTACTACTACTATTTATATTAACAATCCTTCCACGTACAGGATTCAAGAAATAATAACAACTCCAATTTGTTAACCAACAAATATATACTGAATAAAATACAACAAGCATGAAATAAAATCGTATTCACAATGTAGATTAAAGAGAAGAAAGTTCTTTCCCTTTAACTCTAGATTGGTTGTAATCAACTGTTTGAAGAAAATTCTCTTGGGAGATCAATGTTCCGAAATAATTGTTAGACCAAAATTTGCATGTAAAGAATGAATAACACCAAGAATACAATTGCTTGAAGTGTGTTGTGAATAAACTGGTTTGAATCAACAAAGTTCTGGTTGATTGTGCTTGGCAAAAGTTACAGAGAGAAAATGTAAATTTGTAGTTATGAAATTTTGTGCCTGTGTGTGCATTAGAGTATGATGAGAAGATCATGGATTTGTGTTGACAGCTGGGATCATACTGGATCTGACTGGCAACTTGCAAAAAGTCGCCCTATTTATGGAAAAAAGGTAGGCTCCCATGGAAACGCAGGACAACTTGATCTTACATTAAAAATATGTGACTGGTTAAAAATTAACCAATCACTACACACGTACTAAACAGAATAGGTAAGTATGCTCAGAACCAAAAGATTCAAAGGAACGACTGTGATGGCTAAAGTGTCCTATACAAAAGGTAGTAGTAACATATTAGCCAATCGTAGGCGAATAAAATGACTTGGAGTGTATGTGGGTGTGAAAAACAGTAATCGCTATACTACGATATGGTACAATGGTTATCTGGTCAATTATCTGAATAGTGAGTTGTCCTCACTGAGGTCCCATGCTTTCAGCCTTAATATCTAAGAGTTCGATCATCATATGTCCCATGTTTGCCTCTGATTTCTCTTATCTAAGATTTTAAAAACATTTTAAACCATTCATCAGATCAAACTTATAGACTGCCAATGATGGTACTGTATCCAATTTTTTAAAAACATTTTACATACCATTCCATCAGATAGGTACTACTATGATAGACTAGACAATAAGATAGGTACTGTCGATAGACTAGACAATAAGATAGGTACTGTCGCATAGACTAGACAATAAGATAGGTTTTCATAGACTAGACAATAGATAGGTACTGTCGCATAGACTAGACAATAAGATAGGTAACTAGATAAGATAGGTACTGTCGCATAGACTAGACAATAAGATAGGTACTGTCGCATAGACTAGACAATAAGATAGGTACTGTCGCATAGACTAGACAATAAGATAGGTACTGTCGCATAGACTAGACAATAAGATAGGTACTGTCGCATAGACTAGACAATAAGATAGGGTACCCATGTCATAGACTAGACAATAAGATAGGTACTAATAGACTAGACAATAAGATATAGACAAAAGATAGGTACCGTCGCACAGACTAGACAATAAGATAGGTACTGTCGATAGACTAGACAATAAGATAGGTACTGTCGATAGACTAGACAATAAGATAGGGTACTGTCGACATAGACTAGACAATAAGATAGGCAATTACTAGACATAGACTAGACAATAAGATAGGTACTGTCGCATAGACTAGACAATAAGATAGGTAGACTAGACAATAAGATAGGTACTGTCGAAGATAGACTAGACAATAAGATAGGTACTGCCCATAGACTAGACAATAAGATAGGTACTGTCGATAGACTAGACAATAAGATAGGGTAATTGTCGCATAGACTAGACAATAAGATAGGTACTGTCGATATAGAATAAGATAGGTGTGCATAGACAATAAGATAAGATAGTAACCAAAATAGACTAGACAATAAGATAGGTACTGTCGATAGACTAGACAATAAGATAGGTACTGTCGCATAGACTAGACAATAAGATAGGTACTGTCGTTACAGACTAGACAATAAGATAGGTACTAGTACTGTCGATAGACTAGACAATAAGATAGGTACTGTCGCATAGACTAGACAATAAGATAGTCATTGTTAAGATTCTTCAGAAACTGCATATTCAAAACCTATATAATTTATTTAAATATAACAGAATTGCAAACATTGACAAGATATTTAATATTTCTTTTACTAACTCCAGCAATTCTGACAAATTTACTCCCATACTGTCCATTCATTTTCTAAACTCATCTATTTTGCAATTCTAGATATAAAGCATTTGAGTGTTTAAATGTCTATAAGGTTTTATTGAACACATAAATAATCAGCCATATAAGAAGAAAATAAAAAGATCAGATTTCCAGAAATGATTCTAACAATATAAATGGAGTATTAAAAAAAATTAAAAATCTAAATTGACATTTGGTTGAAAAAATATCATTGCTATAAATTAATTAATGAAAGAATATAAGAATTTGTATACCAGTTTGGACTAATTTCTTTTTAATTGGTTTGTTTTATCACAAGATTTCAGCCGTATCATCTCCAGCTTTCCTCAGGTATTTGTTGTATTCTGGAATGTCAAATCTTGCTCAGAAGCAACATGCTCTTCTTTTCTCATGCACACCTGTATGTTCTTGAGATTGTCTTCTGCTGATATTTATGCTGAGTTTGAAACTTTTCATCAGTGAGCCCATTGAGCTTCAATAGCACCCCCATTTCTTGAGCCTTTCTTATAGAAACTCAACCTCCTTCTTGATTACTCCAACTATTAATATCTATGCTTAGTCAGTTCTTTGAATTATCTGATCATAGTTTGTGTCCATATTCTTTCAAGCTTCTTATTCTCCAATATTGTACCCTGTCTAATAGTTTGACATAAAGATTGGTGCATAATGTATATTACTATGTGTGGAGGGAGAAGAAGACACACTTGGAACAAGTTTATCTTCCTCTCTCTCCTTAACACCACACTGGACAGGTTAGAAAAATGCAGAGTTATTGAAAAAATAGATTACTCAGAATGGGCCACATCAACAGTTTCTATTAGAAAGAAAAATAAGATTCATTTATGTGCAGATTTTTCAATTGAGTTGAATGCCTGCCTCCTACCACATGCATATCCCCTACCAACTTCAGAAAATATATTTTCCAAATTAAATGATGGTAAATTTTTTGCAAAAATTGACCTGTCCAAAGCATATCTTCAAATCAAAGTGGATGAGGGATGCCAGAAGCTTTTGACTATTAATACACATAAAAGACTCTACAAATTGAAAAGATTACCCTTTGGTGTAAAAGTAGGCTCAGATATTTTCTAGCAAATAATGGATACGATGTTGGCTGGAGTAAAAAAAACATGCTACAGTCAAATTGAAAAGGAAGCGCTTGCTATAATTTTTGCTGTAAAGAGATTTCACAGGATGACACCAGGAAGAAAATTCATACTGCAAACTGATCATCATCCATTATCAAGTATATTCAGTTCTAAGAAAGGGATTCCCACACATACTGCAAACGAACTACAGAGTTGGTCTACGATTTTACTGAACTATGATTGCATCACTGGAATCCAAAAGCAAAATCAAAAGCCTGGCGTGTAACACTATTAAAAACTATTAAAGCACTGATAAACTGTGGGCAAGACTACATATGGACTTTGCTGGATTACTAAATGATTCATACTATTTAATTGTGGTCAACATTTTCACAAAATGACCCAAGATATTGAAGTGTAAACATCCTACTAACACAATAACAATTAAATTCTTGCACAAACTTTTTGCAAGGTTTGGAATACCTGACAGCGTGGTATCTGATAATGGAACTCAATTTACTTCTGAGTTTTAAAATTTCTGCAAAAGCTATGTGATTGAACATTTGGTTATGCCAATTCATTATCTAAGGTCAAATGGTCAAGCAGAATGGCTTGTTGACACCTTTAAAAAAGAATTAAGAAAAGCTAAAGGCTTGGAAGCTGAAGAAACAGCACTACAATAATTTTTTAGCATATATCAAATGACATCAAATGTAAATGTCACTGTGGAAATGTCACCTGCAGAGCTCATGGAAAGTTAGATTCATTTTTGACAAATTACTGCCAGGGAATAAGTTTGACAATTTCAACCTACCAGATCATTTAAGATCAACGATAAAATTTTCTTTAAAATCTTTGAGGCTAGAAAAGCAATTTGGCAAGAAGGAAAAATTATGCTTTATTATTATTATTAATTATTATTATTTCAAATTAATCATCCATTTTCAACAATGTACATCGTACTTCATAGTATGATGTACATTGTTGAAAATGGATGATTTCATCATAAGACACATTAATCCATTGAGGTCTAGTTATGCATAGAATAAGCAACCAATACACTTTAATGTACCGAGGGATATACTGTACGATACTTATGAAGCACTTATTCCTACAACAATGTCAGGGTAAGCAAAAACATAATCCAACTGAAACATTGAAAGCTGACCCATATCGGAAAAAGTATCAGCTAAAGAAAGTGCATATATAAAAGGTGGGGTGTTGTGGAGATGAATACACTTCTCCAGAAGATGACATGGACTTGTCCAAATACATATAGAATGATGCTGAGAATTGTCAGTAGGAGAGAAAAAGTAGAGGGTTAGAGATCTTGCTTATCTGCTTACTACCTATTTCAGCAAGACTACATAGACTCCAAGCTACATACAACTTCTTGATTGTGTTATCTTCATTCAATGCAATGAGAAGACATCACATCATAATCAGGTGGACTCTTATTTACTAATTATGTAACTTCTGAAGGTAATTGGTAGCACTGGATTTTACTTAGAGGTTTCACAGTAAATGGGAAGTGAAAACATATCCAGTCAGCATTTTTCAGATTTTTATTTGTAAATAATTTTGAAAATCATGTAATATTTTCCCCTATTGCAAAATGATGCCCTAATTTGGGTTGGTCTATTGCATGAAACCCCAATAAAAATACATTTAAATTTGTAGTTGTAATATAGAAAAATTTCAAGGCAGTGAATACTTATGCAAGGCACTGTGTGTGTGTGGTGTGTGTATATATATATATATATATATATATATATATATATATATATCCTGTCAAAGAACAAATATTTTCTATGAAAATTTCTCGGACATTCAGGCCGGTAAATGTTATTTAATACTGTTTATCATAAACAGAGCATTTGCTTAAATACTTGTATCTATAAAATAACAACGTTAAACATAATAAAATGTCTTTAATAAATAAATTGTCGGACCTTGTCCATTTCTTAACATATGACGTCATTTGTTTACATTCGATACGCCAGAGCAGTTATGAATGTAATTAGATTCATGGAAGATTGTAGTTTATAAACATTAAATTCGACCTTGTTCACCATGAAGGTTCTTTTTGGCCGAGACGGTTAAGGCACGTCAGCGTATATGACGGTTCCGTATAGGATGCAGGTTCGAATCCTGTCAAAGAACGAATATTTTCTATGAAAATTTCTCGGACATTCAGGCCGGTAAATGTTATTTAATACTGTTTATCATAAACAGAGCATTTGCTTAAATACTTGTATCTATAAAATAACAATGTTAAACATAATAAAATGTCTTTAATAAATAAATTGTCGGACCTTGTCCATTTCTTAACATATATATATATATATATATGCTGACAACAGGTAATGCCAGTTTTGTAAAGATCTATGTCTACAGAAGCAAAAGTTTTAAAAGTTCTCATCTAAAAGAAAATTTAAAAGAAATAAATTTACAGTTTAGATTAAAATAGCGAGAGTGAACAATAATTAGCTAAAAAATTATTTAAAACTTAATTTCCTCATTACAGAAAAATAATTAAAATTTTACATACTGTGTTGGAAATATTTCTTGGCACAGGGGACAAGATCGTACTGGTTTTTCTGCAGAACTGATTTCCTGGTTTTCAGATAAGTTCTCAGTTTGGTCACTGCTTATTTCAGGAAACAGAACCTTGGAAGCAGTATTTGAAAATGGAAAAGTTCTTTGCTTTGGCTGAAATTTCTTGTTTTCAGAAGAGAACTGGCCAAATAAATCTGGACTTGAATCAATTTCATGTGTTTTCATTTTATCCAAACTTTCAGCTTCTTTGGTTGCAGAGAAAGAAAAAAAATCAATACACACATTTAATAAAATAGAAATAATTTCATTATAAAGGTAAATTATTTTTAATGTTTCATTTTTTTTTTATAGCAACAATTTAATTTTTAAGAGAAAATAATTTTTTTTCAATGATTTTAACTGGAAAAAGAAAAATTGAAATGATTTTAACACCAAAGAATTTATGAAAAAACTACTACAATATCCTTAAAATTTTATAGATGTCTAATTGGAAGTGATTTTCCACAACAAAAACAAAATATTTCTTTTAAATTAAATCTTTCATTTTTAAATTTTATACATATAATCATGGTTTGGAAATAAATAATCAAGGTACACAGCACAAAATAAGAAAAATAAACTACATTAATTTGTAAAGCCTTTATAAAATGAAATTAAGATTTTCAATAATTCAATTACTTATCAAAAAATTCTATAACTGTTAAGAATTTTAACCAGGCATTATACAATAGTTTCTTAAAGCATGATGAAAAAAATTTATTGTATAATTTTTCACTATAAAATCTATTATAATTGTGCATATCAATTAATTTACAAATATTTCTAATAATGTTTGTCATAAAATATTTGGTTATAAAGGTGTGTATTTTTTTAATCATTTCACTCCAAGCAAGGCAATAACACCATTAAGATGCAAGGGGTTCTAAGTGAATATGAGGAAAAAATACTATTAAGGAGAGAGAACAATAAAAGGACAAGAATTAAGAGGGCAGAAGAAAATGATTGACATTGTACTTGAATTTTTGAAGATCAAAGTTGACTGGGAAGTAAGAAGCCAGAAAAGAGTTCCACAAGTGAGAATTGCAATAGAAGAAATTATTAGCATAGAACTTACAGCTACATGTAGCTAATTCAACTGTAAAATTATGCAACCTTGCTGCCAATCTAGTACTGCACTTAAATTCATAAAGTGTAAGTACCATTGAGGAAAGTTCATCAGAATAATTACCATGAAATATAATTATAGAAAAGACAGAGGGAAGAGGTATACAGTGGCGAGACAGTAATTGAAGCCAAGATACCAGGTCGGGACCAATTACATTGCAGATTCTTCTTTGGATTTTATCCTGAATTTGATTTGAAGTTTGGCTCATTAAACCAAGTGGACCACTTATAAAAACTTAATCCTATTTCTGAATTACACAGCATAATTCCAGTTAGAGCTATGTTAATTATTCCTTGTTATGGTCATTAACAAAAGGGACAGCCCAAGAAGTGAGCTACAAATTGGAGATGTTAAAATCAAACAAGTTTTTATTGAACTATTTAGGAAAATGTGACACAGACATCCAAAGGACCATTAGAATAAGGAAAAATGCTAGACATTGGTAATAAGAGCAGACAGGAAAACTTTTGACAGAAACAAAGAAAAGATTGTTGAAAAGATATGTAATATCTATCTTCCAATATGGCAGCAAATGCTGGACAAGTTCCTCACAGATGAAGAGGAAATTTGTGGCAACAGAGATATGGTTCTATAGATGGATGTTGAGAATACCATGGAGCTGGTAAACAATGAAGAAGTCTCAAGGAAAATGGAAACAAAAATGTCACTTGTAGTTGAATCAGAAAGTGGCAGTTGAACTTTCTGGGATACATAATGAGAAAAGGCATGAGGTTTGGAGAATTTGACACACACATGACATACTGAGGACAGAGGGTAATAATGAGTAACCTATCTAACAAGCTTGTTTAAATGGATGGCTAAACTAGGCTTTAGAACTATAAAAATAGGAAGTTGTGGACAACCATGATCAAACACAAGGTGAAAGGAGAATTTTATTTACATTATTCAGACTGTTATCTGTTATCCTCATCTTCATTGTCATATTTACAATGTTTCAGCTGTTTTAATCTATGGGCCTTCTTCAAGTGATTAGAATTTCAAACTGAACCCTTTATTTTGTCCACTGGGGTAGATTGTTCTAGTTCCATTTACCATGCCTTCAGTATCTTTTTATATCTCAAAGATGAACTTATGATTACTTGCATTATTTACATTATTCAGACTGTTATCCACTCTTCATTGCCATAATCACTACATTTTGGCAATTGTATGCCACAGTTTTCAGGTGGTTGGAATTTTGAACCAAACCCTTTATACACCTGAAGAATTAAACAACCTCCTAAAAAAAAAATAAGAACTCCATGTGTAAGAGAATTTCTTTTTTTTTTACTTAGGATGACTTAAATTATCATATCCGAAAAGTATGTACCTCAACACTTCAGCCTCTGTATTCTTGTTTGAAAATTGGAAAAATTACAGGGACATTATGTTAAACTAGAGTACTCTCAAAATATAAAAAAGGCTTGTATTTCACTAAGTCAGTCCTAAAAAACTTTTTTTCATACAAAAACATTAGGAACTTGATATTTAGTTAATGACGACATTAATCTAGTTGTGGTGGCTGATACTTTTTTATATACAACTAACAGTCGTCTTACATCAACTGGTTGACCAACTCACTTAAATTTTAGCTGACTGGTACTACTCCTTACTTATTATAGGTGGGAAGTCTATAAAAATTGAATAGGTGTGTTCCAGTATAACACATTAATTCAAATACCAAAATGCTGGTTGGAATTACAATTTCTGGTAAATTCAAATTTTACTGGTTTTGTTTTTTGGTTCTTCCCATTAGGGTATATCAGTACCAAGGCTGGTGCATACTACCCCTGAACCTTCAAGAAGGTGTTAGATTGGGTAATTTGAAGGCAGGATTAACCCTCACTATCTTATCAACATTTTCTTTTTTCTACCTACATTTATATATGTTAAAAATTAAACTAAGCACAACAGACTATTAAAAGGATGAGAATTTTTTTGACAGTCTGGTTATTTGGTTTTGGACAAATCAATGAACTTTTTTTGTTTTGCAAAGTCTTTACAAAACTATATATAAAATAAGTGTTGATCAAACTGAATTCAGGTAAATAATTACAACAGATCAGCATGACTACATGGCAATCCACATGCCTTACGTTAACCTATCTGATCACATCTCTATTAGAACCCATTTAAACGAATGTGCCTTACCAACATCATCTGAAACATACTAGTAGAAAATACAAACATAATAACCTCATTGACAATAAAAAAAGATTAAAAATAATGGAAGTCTTAATAATAAAGCCCAAAAGCCAACACTTAATAATATCTACGAACATGGCCACAATGTGTTTGTTTTGAAAAATAAAATATCTCTCTAAACATACACACAATGTACAAAACCCCAATTAAGTTGAAAAATAAAATCATCCTTGATAATGGCTAAAAAATAGTATAGCTGAAAGCACTAACTATAGAACTTTTGGACATTTTTCCACACTTGTGTCCAAAAAAGAAAAAACACTTTTTCAAACACAAGAAAAATTAAATAAAAACTTAATTAGCATCATGTCAGTCATTTTGACAATGTAAAACATGCAAAATGAATGATTGCTGCCTAAATACACAATATATATATATTCATAAAGGTATATAAATTTAAGAAAAAGACAATTTTTATATCAAAGAATGACGATTTAAAGGACAAAGTGCACCAATAATTTTTCCCACTTTTTATAATTCTTTCCTCTAAAATATATATAACTAAATTTTATATTTTGACAGACAAAATGTATTTTTATACATGTTTTATAGAATGCAATATTTAAAATATAAAAATTATAACATTTTATTTTTTTTTAAAATGTTCTTTTACAGTTTCTCTTTTTTTTGAGGGGGAGACTGAATTTGTAGAAACTGTTCATAGCCCTTATTGTCCCAAACTCTTTAAGGTTAATTCATGAGGGATTTTCAAGGGGTTTATATATATATATATATATATAAACAGTCAATTGATGATACCCCTGACGAGTGGATGCAGTGATTGCTGAGGGTTCATCTACAAAATTTGATAGTAATGGTTGCTTGTAAACACCAATCAGCTAAGTTGACAAACTTTATACTTGTATTTATTTTATATATATATATATATTTGAGTATATATATTGGTCTTTCAAATTGAAAAAATAATGTTTTATTTTATGAAAGTATTTATTTATTTATATATATTTCTCAGAAATAAAACATTATAATTTTCTTGTTGAAATTTTTCTATATATACATATTAAATGGAAGTATATGTGGATTTCATTATGCTATATATATATATATATATATATAATGATTATTTAGTGAGAAAGTTTGTTTCATGCTTGAATGCAATCTTTTAGGCAATGAATGATTGTGTGCAAATATAAAGACTGTGCCATTCAGTGTTGAATCAAATAATAGATTTTTATATTTACATACACAGGATTTATCCCTAATACTGATCACTTTTTAATAAATTAGCATACCTTAAAACTATATTTTTATCATATATAAATAGAAAGAGATGTTCAATTCTGACAGCCTAATTAAAAAAACATTAATTTTACACAGTAAAAATATTATTTTCAATATAAATTCTTCCTTGTTGATAAGATTGTAGATATGAGAATAAAAAAGCTGACTATTTTACAATGAAAATTTCAGATTGAAATTTATTCAATAATTATATTTCAAGGTGTGAACTTACTGGTTGAACATCAGAAAAAAGCTGATTTAAAAATAAACTGCTTCAATCTATTCAAATTCCCTGAACTTTTGAATAACACACTTTTCAACTATGTCTACGTTTTTGTGTCAGTGAGTGTTATATTTTGCTCTATCTATCTAAAACTCTAATATTTTATGTATGTATGTTTGTCCCCAAGATATAGCTTAAATGATAACATAATACTGCAATCAGCTTAGAGCATGTTACATATTTTGAAACCCCCACATTCATTGAAGTTTCAAAGTTCAATAAAATCAGACATTGGTTCTTAAGTTTACAGCATTTTTAATAGGAAAATAAGTACTTGTTTTCCATATACATTCTTATATCAATCCAC
The DNA here is from genome assembly GCA_903632075.3 of Acanthosepion pharaonis. Taxonomy (NCBI): domain Eukaryota; kingdom Metazoa; phylum Mollusca; class Cephalopoda; order Sepiida; family Sepiidae; genus Acanthosepion; species Acanthosepion pharaonis. Next base: position 364,540 of record CAHIKZ030001896.1, on the reverse strand, counting down.
ATGTATAAACAAACACTTGTCTATTATAATCCAACTTATGTTTCCTCCTATAATAAAAATTTATAATACACTAGCAGCATGGCCCGAGGGTTGCCCGCCTTTGATTCAAAAATCGTACAACTCATACAGCAAAAAAAAAAAAAAAAAAAAAATATTTTTGCCCTTCCTTGCCTTTAAAGGAATGCCCTTTGCCATTGCTTTGTTTTACTTGCCTTACTTCTTGCTTATTTCACACTACAAACTTTTTCTAAGCTCTATACTAAACATTAAATCTTGTAAGAAAAAAAATGATAAACAAAATGAACACAAAACGATCAGCTTTAAAAATGAAATCTTAATTTCATAAAAACCGAATGAAAAAAGAATGTTAACAACAAATTTTTTCACACCCACCCAGTTCTGCAGAATCAGAATCAATGTTGAGTTTATAAATAAGTCTTAATCAAACAGAAATTGATAGATAAAAATACATGCAGATTTAAATTTTTTATTTGTTTTTTTATGCAGCTATTGATTTTTACATGCTAGTTAACATTCATGTCAGTCAGACTGTTGGCTCTTTTGCTGGCCAATAGAATTGTTTTGCCTATTCATGGCAGCCAGTTAAATAAATCTCACTTTTGGCCAGAAGAAAAACGTCAAAAAACGACATTAAACCTGCATTTTTTTTAATAAAAATTGATTATTTCCAGATCGATGGGAATTTCTTAATGCAAAGTCAATCTTTTCATTCCCACAAATATTCTGGAGTACAGATTAAACTAAAAAAACACCCCAAACCTGTTGAAAAAAACAGGTTGTAATTCGTTACACACACATATTTATACCTTTTTTGATATAGATTATAACATCATTTATTAAAAAATTTGAATATACATAACATATACATATATTTATACAATTCAAAAAACTAAACAATTTTAAATTTTCAAATATCTCAGATGTTTGGCAAATACTTTAGGTGAAGATTATTTATATTAGGTGTGTCATTGTAAAACGTCATCATTATGGCTGAAAAATTTTCACATAACTTGATGGTAAGTAAATAGATACATAGTGGTTTGTTGCCATTACATATTTTGAAATAAATGTTGTGTTGGTGATGACATCCCATTTAGTGTCATATTAGTTTGCATTTCCATTCCAAACAAAGTAAAACTTTTCCTTGGTAATTTCTTACTGCATTTGATCTGAATAATATTATATAATGTGGGTAATAATAATTATTACAATAACTTCTTTTGCAAAATACAAATGAAAATATTAGTAACTAGTAGTAGAGTCTGGCGTTGCCCGGGATATAACAGTAAGAGATTGATCAAGTATCCACCATCATAAAGACTGAAAAATAAAATTGACAAAGATTATTGTTTAAAATTGATGGACACACATGTCTTAATTAGTTTTTTTTTTTTTTTTTTTTTTGATCAAACCCAAACTCAAACAAAAACATTGTTTTCAATCGTTATGAGTCTGTACCAATTGAATAGAATTTTATTATAAACAATTGTCTTGTAAATGGAATTTTTAAAGCATTCTGAATGTAAAAATAAAGAAAAAAGTGTGCAAGACAATAAGAAACACTACATGCCAAAAAAAAAAAAAAAAAAAGTGAAGTTTTGTTGAAATCGGTTGAAAAATGTAGGTAGCCTTTCTGTAATCTTTTAGTTTTACAATTTATGATTTTTTACTCATTGAATACAGTAAAAAAAATTGCATATTTTGCTTGTGGTGATTCATAATTAGAATTCTGATTTGAATATATTTTCCACTCGTTGTTTCTAATACAAAAAATATTAACTTTATTTGGGTTTATTAATTATGATCTAACAAATCTTATTCATTTAGTAGCCTTTCTGTAATAATAATCTTTTACAATTTATGATTTTTACTTATTGAATACAGTAAAAAAATTGGACACCATGTGTATTTAAAGTAGTTTCCCGTTCTGGTTATTATTTTTAGTTAGGACTTGTGTATGTTTAGATTTCATTATCTTTCCCTAAAGATAAAGAATTTATCCGATGTTTGTATTCGTACAATCAGTAGAGATCATTAGATTATTGTTTAAGGTTGACGGACACGCATGTCTTAATTAGTTTTTTTTTTTTTTTTTTACGAATTGGTCAAACCCAAACTCAAACAAAAACATTGTTTTCAATTGTTATGAGTCTCCCAATTGAATAGAATTTTATTATAAATAATTGTCTTGTAAATGGAATTTTTAAAGCATTCTGAATGTTAAAAAAAAGAAAAAAAGTGTGCAAGAGAATAAGAAACACTACCTGCCAAAAAAAAAAAAAAAAAAAAGTTTTGTTTTATCGGCTGAAAAATATAGGAAATCCGCTCCCATATTTAAAAGGAACCCACACACAAAACAAACAACCAATGTGAGTTGTCCCCTTCCATTTTCACGATGTCTCTTAATCGTGTTTTTCAAATTGATTTTGTGCAAAAACAATTATATTTTTCCCATTTTTGGCGCTGTTAGAACCACCACAAGGTAATTTTATGTAGTCCTGTGAAATTTGCAATGAATGGACCATTCAGATTTTCCCACATATTGTTTCTGGCATGGTGTGCATTCTAATAGGTAAATTTATTTGTTATGTCTTCTACAGTTAGAGTTGTGGTAGATTTTAAAAGTAGTGACTGAGCTAGTGAATGAATTGGTGCGTCTAATGTGATTACAACATAGGCTCCTTTTGTTGTTACATGGTTGGGAAAATCCTGTTGTTTTTATTTTTCGTCTATTACAGGTTACCTAATCATCTGAAATTTGGTTACTATCTATAATTTCCTTAAGGCTCTTAGGTCTATGATATGCTAGAAGGCCAGGTTCCTCAAATTTTTTAGGTCTGGTTTGAGATGTAGTATTTCCCAGTGACTTTTGATTATCTGAGAGTGGAGGAAGAGTGGTGTTGAAAGTGGTTACTAGAGGGATGCATCTGGATTTCTAGGATGTTTTCTCTAGGTGTGGAAATTGCTTTATTTATTTGTTCCCTGATTAGGTGTTATTTATAGCCACATGTGAATTGATGCTCGAGATTTTTAGTGTGTTTACTTAGTTCTTCATTGTTGGAATATATCATTTTGTGTCTAAATATTAAATGTGAATAAAATAGGTTTATCCTTGGGGTTTTAGGGTGGGATGCCCAAAGTGTAGATAGTTGTTCTAATGGGTTTTTTTAAATGTGTTGTTTGTAATTTTCTGTTCTTATTGATGTAGATGCAGGTGTCTAAAAATGTTAACGATCTTGTTGATTTTTCATGGTTGAACTTAATGGAGTCATATACCATGTTTAGGGTTAGAAGGAATTCAGTGAGTTTTTCTTCATTGCCAATGTGTATGAAGAAGATATCATCAATATATCTTGCATAGAACATGCAGTCATTACCGATGAAGGGATAAATATGGGTCCCCTCAAATAATTCCATGAAGATTGTGGCATATGATGGAGCTGCAGCAGTGCCCATGGCACAACCTCTTATTTGTAGGTAGTGTTTACTATTGAAATCAAAAGTATTCACTTAAGAATATGTTCCATAAGTTTTATGAGTACTTCTTGTTTCATTCCTTTAATAAATGTTTCTTTAAAGGCAGTTAGTCTTTCAATGCGTTTGATGTTTGAATAAAGTCCATGGTTACTAGAGTAGCATTTTCTGACACTGTTTGTATATGATTATTATATATGTTAACAGAAGGCAATATCATTTACATAAAGAAGTGCATCCATGGCAACAAAAGTGTTTATAAACAGTAGAGATTGGAAATAAAGAAAATTTTTAAATCCTCAGGAGCTTGTATTACCATGACAGCTGTCTTCCCAATTAGGCTACAAAAGCCACAAGCAGCATTCAAATCTAACCATTTAGTTATTCTTCATTTTCTCCAAACATCTGATATTTTGCCATCTTTTCCTTTCATATTTTTTTTGGTAAACAGTGTTCAAAAACCAATTGTAAAAGAGCAAAACTTACCACCTCTTCTTGCTCATCATTTCAACATTAAAGATATTATCATCAGATGATATAATGATTATTGTGGCTTAAACAAAATAGAATAGTTTTTCAAAATCTGTCATAGCATTGTTGCCTCCAGAAATACAATTGCATTTGTGTTTCTATACCTGTGTATTAACTGTAATTTTAAATTTTGGCTAAGCTACCAAAAGCATAAAATGGATCTCATTTTTTTCATTATTTTTGTATTCTCTAACATTTAACTATTTCAGTTAAATTACAACAATTAAAAAGTTGGGAAAGAATAACAATAAACGCATTGGATATTGGAAAAAATGAAATTAAAAATAAGGAAATATTCTTACCCCCAAACCTGGAAAAGGTACAAATGAAGGTGACAAAAATGTCTGACCAAATATTTCAAAAGTTTTCTTTAGTTCTCTCAGCCGTTCATCATTAACAGTCAATGTTTCAACACTGCAGGGAATTTAATTAAAAAGTTCATTTTAGACATTAAGTTTAAAATTTATTTGAAATGATAATTTTGTAAATAAAAATTCTAATAAAGAAAGTGTAATTACAGTACAGAATAAATATAGTAGATTTAAATTCTATAAAAATTAACAAAGTATGTCTGTATTTGAGTATGTATTATTGTATTCTATCATCAAAATCACCAATCTTTCATGCAAAACAAAGAGTTAACAATTTGACATTGGCACATTTTAAGAGTGACTACAACAAATGTAAATAACAGAAAATACTCCCAAAATGCTATAACTTAAAATTATTTTCAGTTTTACCATTTTTTCTTTATTAAAAATTTTAAAAATGTGTCCTGTCAACAGGAGTTTAAAAAATATATACTATAAAAATTTAAATTATTAGCAGCAACAAAAAGAAAATGAATTCTTAGTATGTAATATTTTAGCTACCAAAATGCTTTTTCACATATTAAATACTGAATTTACCTCCCTTAGATTTCTATATCTAGCCTCATATTCTGAGAACATGTTTTTCCATTATATATATATATATATATATATATATATATAATTCAACTTCTGTGACCAAAAGAATTTAGAATTTGTAAGTTGAAAATAAATAATTCGTAGGGCTTGATGAATCCCTTTGAATGCACTCTCAATAAAGTAACTTAAGGGAGGCTATTCTGTATATTTGGTATGCGAAAATGTATGCCATGGTAACTAAATTGGAAACTACTCGACACTACTACACATTGATTGAAGAAAATTTTTTAAATTATGTTCTTAAAATTTAATCTTAAAATATTTTTTTTTTAAATTTTAATATTTTTCACTAAGAATGACAGTACAATCCAATTAACCAAAATAAATCTCGTACACGGAAGACCGGGAGAAGAAAATCGAAAAAATTAGACAGGATTTCGTTTTTTTTAAATACGTAAATTAAATTGATATTTATTTTTAGTGTATTATTTATTATTTGCTCATTTAAATTACTAATTCTAATTTTTTTTTTTCTTCTTCACAAGTTTGGATTTTTCTGTTGCACTTTTTGAAACTCAGCATGCGACGCTAAGTTGCTTCGCATATCGTGTGTTTGGATCTGATCCCCGGAATGCACTTACAAATGTTTTGAACATAGTAGGAAACCCTAGATTAAGGCAAACAATATTAAGAAAGTTGTTATATCAACTTACAAGATTATCAATTATACTTTTCTTAGTTTTTTGAAACTAACTACTAAGAGAGTGCAAAGTCAATGAAAGTTTTAAAAAATAAGCAACAATAAACAAAAAAAATATTACCGATGTTTTCCTTCATCTGGCATTAATTTCACCTCTTTTTCAATAGAAATGCAATCTTCGTCGGGTAAGTTTAAATTTGTTCTACTTTCAAAATCTACTTTTAACATGCGCTTCGCTAATTTTAATCTTTGCCGCTTTGCTGCCATGTTGTTCTAAGGGAGAAGGGAGATAACTCTCCATTGTTGTCGGTTTCACTTTTAGGAGGGAAAAGAGTGTTGAGTGAATGAATTCCTTGACGATAAGTTTCATGGAAAAAAAGAAAAATGCGGAAAACTTGATAAATTTTTCAAAGACAAAAATGTTATTTTTCTCATTTGTAAATTGGAATTACACCACAAACACTTTTTTGATAAATTGCTATTTACGCTTGTTATTTTGTTTTTTGGTCATCTCTAGCTGCTCTATGCCATATGGAAATAAAAAACTCTTCCTTCATAAAAAGTTTTAAAACTAAAAGTCTTTTAAAATTATATTGTCTGAAATTCTTTGATGAATTAACATAGGAAGAAATCATAAGTTACTGCTTTAAGCTAAAAAAAAAAAGTATTGTTAAGTTTAGCGTTTCAAACGACTTGCATACCAGATTAATTTCTCTTTAAAATTTAGACGTTCTATTTTCTCTTATTTAATCCTCTTTAATATTTTGAACTAGCCTCAAATGACCTCCTTTAAATTTGAAGTCTTCATTAGAGAACTGTTTTGACTTTTGAGGCACATTGCAAATCAGTGTGATTTCAAAAATCACTGACAAATCAGATTTCTCAATCAATTCAGCAACTTTGTAAATGTCTTCTGCCTTTTCCAAAAATCTCTCGATCTTTGCTAACTCACGAAAAGTACTGCAGGTCTTCCAAGCACTTTCTACGAGGAATGATTGGATTGTATTTCTTGTTTTAATTTTAATGTTTGAAATGATTTATAGCTCTTTTTGAAATAATCACGCATCCGAAATGCAACGAAATAATAGTACAAATAACTGGAAATGGATTCAAACTGTGACTAATAAGTCAGAATTTGTAAACAAAACAAAAAAAAAGGGGATTGTTCTGCCTGGTCCCTTCACTTTCGGTTTGAAAAGTCATGTATTCAAAATAAAGCGAAAAATAGCGCCTGAAATACGATTTTTATTTTTCTCTTGAACTCTGAATTCCAGACAAGTGGAGAAATCAAGAGGAAACCATGTGGTACTGTGGAACAATCCACGTTACCTTTTCACCCCTTTGCAGAACAGTCCATTGTTACACCAACACACCTGTTATCCAATCAAAACACTAGTTCTGACAAACTCAATTTCTCATTGGCTAACAGCCCCAAAAAACTAAGTATGCACGTAAAAAATGCCTTTGGCACTCAAATGTGTTTGAGCCTATTTTTCCTTTCCAGAACCTATAAAAGAAATTCGAACCAACTTACCAGTCAGAATTCCACTCTCAGAGAGATGCCAACCAATTCCATGCCAGATTAAACTTTGACTTTCTCGCGCGAATTAACCTCTGACTCAACAACCTTTTTGGCATACTAAATCTCTCTTTTAAACAAACTTCTCAAAAATTCATTTACTTTACTTGAGAAAGTGAAATATATATTCACTACATATTAATAACAGTAACAAACAAAACTTTCAACAATTAACAGTTCAAGGTATGCAACTTCAAGCAAACTTAAAAATATTTTACATAACACTCGTATACACACACTAACGTTTGAACGTTAAAATTGAACACTTTTGTACGTTGAACAGCAAACTTTAAATCTTACAACAAATCATCAAAACACGGATTTAAGCATTCAAACATAACAACAAACTACATGTCTTAATACATCAACATACAACAAATCACCAATTCATAACTCATTTGTATAAATTTAAATTGTATATAAATTACCATATTGTTGTGTATTTTACTTGTCTTTGACTCTGCTTTGCATGACCTGTTCTAAATATTTGTTTAATATTTGTTGTGGATGAATGTTAACGAACACACCACCTAAAAATTCCTTCTGATTTAACCAAATACATTCACTAATCCCCAACAGTACCAAGTGGTGCTTGTGGTTATCTTTGGATAACGTCCTTAATCCCAGGCCCAATATACCAAATTTTGGCCTTTTAAAAATGCATGCAAAGATAATTCGTACAAAAAACAAAGGTATATTTTGCATGTACTGTTAAAATTTTATATCTCTTAAAAACCATAAAGATAGGGGACTCCACTAAATTTTTGATACTGAAGGATTTTTAAGCATTCTTAGAGCTTTCTTTTGGCTTTAATTGAAAGCTAAATGATTTAAAATTTATTCCAGCAAGCAAAATACTCTGGTTTATTTCAAATTATATTGATTGGAATCTCAATTTTTTGGTCTCTTAAAATCGATAAATATCGGCCATTTTGACACATTTGTAAACAAAAGTTAATTCTTGGTTTTAAAAATCTTCCAAAAATAAAATATATATTTGTGATATGTTATTTGATGGAAATTAGAAAATTTAAAGTTAAATTAGTCTGATTTGAAACAAGTATTACTTAGCATGTAAAAAGTAGTATACAAGCATTTCTTAACCCTGAGGTTTTGTGTTTATGAAGTGCTGATTGATTTATATTTGCAGCCTAAGGTGTTGGCAGCTAAGTATGGTTGACCAGAACTTGACATAAATTGATGAAATCTAAGTGAACGCTTTGTTTTTGGTTTTTAACTACCTAGTAATTTTTTAAAATTAGCATAATATTTTCAACAGTTATCTAATATTTTATTGATGTTTAGTTAATTTAATGAGTTCATATCAGAAAGTTCTCGTGTTAAACATCCAAGTCCTTTAGCATAGAGAGAAAAGAGTCCTTGTAAATGTGTACATATGTGTACTTGATAGTAGTAATCCTTTTGACTCTCTGTGGGATTTTTAGGTCTCCGAAAATGTAGGGAGAACAGACAAAATATTTCATCAGCTCTCTGTTTGCATTGCCTGGTCATCTCTAAGTTTATCACTTTTTCAAGACAAAGGAATTAATTTCAGAATTGTCTCTTGACTTCTGATTGGTTCACAGGATTCATTTAACCATCCCTTTTCTTTCACCTCCATTTAGGAATGATGACCATTTGGCCTATTTTATTTATTTCTTTTTTATCTTTTTGCTTTTATTTCTTTATGGCAAACCAAAATTGTTTGCCAACTTTTAAGTTTCAATTTTTTCTGAAATGGTGAACTTTTTATTTTATTTATGTCACTACAGCCACTCTACCTACTATTTTTCATAAGAAGGCATAGCAATTCACAGATGATAAAGAAACCAAATCTTTGGTGAGTCATGATTGTCTACATCCTAAAGAGACATGACGTGTTTAAAAAAAAAAATGATATTGTTAATATTGCTTGTCTGTCCAGCAACATTGCTTATAGAAATGATTAGAAATAAGTAACCTTCCCTACTTGGCTGAGAATTGCTTAATCTAAAAATGTTATAAGTTTTAATTTAAGATAAATACACCAGCATTCATACTTATAATTATTTATAACTTACAATATGATTACTATTACAATAATAACCCTTGAATATTTAGTTTTTGCTTGTTTTTGTTCAGTTGTGTTCATTATGTATAGACAGAAATTTTGAGGGATCTTCATTAAGTATATATATTTTGGAATAATATTTCATGATTTATTGCTTGAAAAAATATGGTAACAGCCATATTTTACAGTTTTTAAGATAATTTTTTTTTTTTTAATTTCTTGTTCTAAAAGCATTATCTTAAAATATATACACAAAGTGAGTTTTAAATCTTTAAAAAATCCATGAGAATATAAAGTTTTTCAACAGGAAATTGCTAATATGCTTATAAATTGCAAAAAACCTTCACAGAAAAACTTATTCAAAGTATTCCCCTTCAGTCCTTTTAGGTATCACCAAAATGGATGTTTTTTTGTTTTTTTTTCTTAAATTAAAGCAAGAAATCACTAGATATTTTTTTAAATTTGTAAAAAATCAGGGAATTATCCAATTTAAACAGAATTTTCAGTATTTATTTATTAATATAAGAATTGTATACTGAATAGATCATTTTATTAGATAATTTTGTTAGAATATTGATTTGGGGTCTGATTTGGTTTGTGTATTTTTTAATTTGCTGGGAGGCATTTGCAAAATTCTTTTATAGTTATATAATGAAAAATTCATGGAGGTGTTATTTTGAGTAAAAAATTAATGAAATATCAAATGTAAACATACTGAAAATTCATCTCAAACCCTACCAAAAATAATTCAATCTAACTCAAAAAATAATTTTTTTGAGATTTGGTACTAGCATAATTTAATAAAACATAAGATAAGAAAAAAAATCCATATATTTGAAATTCACCTCATTGCTGTTCATAATAGGAGGGTTTGTTTTATCAAATAAAAACGTTTGAAGAATCAAAAAATTTAAAAGTTTAATTCCAATTTCGAGTGTGAAATTTCTTTAAAAGAATTTTAGTTGTTCTTTTTTTTTTTTTCCATTTTTCTAACTGTCACATTATTTTTGGTACAGAAGTTCAAAAAGGAAATAATTATGAATTACAGCCTTTGACTTAACACCCTTCCCTATCAGAAGAGTAATATGATAATTCAATAAATCTTAAATTCAGAACAATTAAAAAAGACTTCACGGGTTGCAAATAAATATTTTATAACATCAAATAGATTTTAAAAAAATAATCAAAAAATAAAAGCAATGAATTAAAATCAAAAGTATCATTTCACTAGTTTTTTTATTTTCATTTATTTATTATTTAATCATAAACGTGTACACTGTACAGAATAAAAAAAAAACTATATTCTTAAATTATTGATTATATAAGGTTAAAGATCATTTATTTTTAAATGTAAATAACAATTTCTTTATTTCACTACTGGTGTTCTATATATATTTCCTTTTTTTTTCTTTTAATCTTTCACGGCCATTTGAAGAGTCAGGGATGACAGTGGAAAATTACTGTTGTTGTCCTATGGTATCATCACAGTTTGCTGTGCATAAACATTATTTTCATTATGTTTTAAACAAAAAGTAAGCATTATTTTTACAAAATCCTTAAGTTTACTAATTTACTTTGAAACAAATCTCTAAGACAAATATTGGATTTTTAAATTTGTCTACATTTATTTTTGTCCATAATGGAGGTTCAATGACTTGACGACTGACATGTGAACGTGTCAATGTTTTAAAAATGTGTAAAACCTTTATTTATATACGGAAATTTATTTTTCTTTTCATACAGATTAGCTTTCTTTCGAATGAAAAGCAATATTTAACTTTAAAGAAATTTAAATTATTTAAAAATAAAATGCATTTTTCATTGTTTTCTATTTTTAGGAAATCCATAGCAGTATTCTACTTTTAAAAATGTTTATCAATTCTTTAAAAAAATTCATTCAAATTTCAAATACATAAAAATTGTAGGTACATTCAATATGATTCTGATTGAAAAAGTTTTTTTTATCTTAAGTGATATAAATACTCAAAATAATAGACGACAGAATATTATTCTTCACATTCTAAGAATAGAGATGTGTAGAATAGTCAGGCTGTTATTATTCAATTAACATTACATAATTGAATTATATAATATTGAATAATTTGAAGGAGACTTTTATTACAGCCTGCCTATTCTTCACATCTCTAGAATTATGCTAATGATAAGAATTATGATAATATAAGTAATGTAGCAAAAGAATATTTCTCTTCACCAAACTATTCACTTCACTGTTTTACGGGATTGTTTCAAGATAGTAATGATTTCGCTACTTTGAAGGAAGTCCTGATGTAAAAATCCTGTTTCACCAAATGCTCACAATAGCTTAGGAATTATAGTGTATTTTTGCTTGAGGCTTCTCATTTATATTCACTATTCAGCCATTGTGCAAATATTCAGTTAGGCAAAAAAATCCATTTTTCCTCACAAGTATTGATACATTGTAGAAATATGAATTTCATAGTCTTATGCGATTGATGCAAGTTTGTCTGAAAACATCAGAAATAATATCAACATTTTTATGGTAAAAATAAAATGTTGCGCTAGTTTCATTTTGTTTTAAATGAACTTCTTATTCATTGAACCATTCAATTTATTTTAAACTATTCAAAAATCAAAATGTTAGCAAAACGAAAACAATTTTACAACTATCAATGTGCAGGGAAATTTGTCCCGGCTTTCCCGCATCAAAGTGTTACAAAAAAGTGTTACAAAAAATTGCGACAAAACGTGAGTATAAAAAAAAAAAAAAAAAAAAAAAGAAGATTAGAGCGGACAAACTCTCTTTTAGGCATGGACGAATAAAGAAGAAACTCCTGCTCGGTGTGTAACAAAAGAAGAAAGTGTTTATTTACATATACAGAAAAAAAAGGGTAAAGGGATAAAGACAACTAAGAGTGAAAGAAAGGAAAAAGAGAAATGTCCTTTCTGAGAAGAGAAAATGTTCATAACAGAAAAAACTAAAAAGGCTTGCTCAAAACATTTCTCTGAACGCCTAAAAAGTTCTTTAAGCGATTAGAATTTTGTTAAGGTAGAAACACTCACAGTTCTTGTAGAGTAGGCAAATTGTTGGTAGGAATCTTGCAGTTAAGTGAGTTCGTAGGTCGACGACAGAAGGAGTGATGAAGGGATGCAGCTTTCAATTAGTTTTTAATGGGCTGACGGTCTGTTCTTTCTAGCCTAGCAGGAATTTCTTCTATTGTTGAAAGTGGTTCTGAAGTTGACTGGAGCTCCATATCGTCGACCTCACGTTCAAAATTCTAACTGCCAAATAGGCAAAGATTCTCCAAATTTATGGAGATTTGGGAGGCTCAGAAGAATCGGGGACTTTTCCCTCCAAAATTGTTAAACAAATTTCCTGGCCCCTTCATTGGTCAGAAAATATATTCTTATCTCTGATAAGAATCAGGGCTCTGGGAGCCGGTTTTGAAAGTAATGAAAACAGGTTGGAGTGAACAAGCTGTGAGGTTTTCCACAGACTTTATGGAACCATGGAAAGAATAATAAATCCTTTTTATATTTTCTAGCTCTCTCGTTAGTCAGTATCTCTGATAAGAATCAAGGCTTTGAAAGTAAAAAAAGGTTGGAGTGAGGATAGAAAAATAGCGAGAATGTGAACTTGTAAAATATTGTTCTCAAATTAAATTCCAACAAATGTTATTTAGTACTAATATTTATTTATTCTAACAAAATCTGCTTTACACATAACAAACGTTTCTGGTCGAAGCTATTCCATGAGCTGTAGTGACCGATCGATGTTCATTTGTTTTTTGTAGAGGTACCACCAAAATTTGAGCTAAAAAATCTGAAAAAAAGCATTTAAAATAATTGTCTCCCTTTTAGCAAACTTTGGTTCTATTTAAAAAGTAACTGCCTCTAAAACTAAAAAAAGAAAAATAATTTTACACGTGTCGATAAAAGAAAACATTTATGGTCATTCTATCATCGGGCAACTATTTTCATTGAAAATAATGACAGAAAATGTAAAAAACTTTAAAAATATCTATCATAGATATTAGTTTCAAAGAAAATTAGTAAAATGAAGGATAAATTAACAAAAATATTTCTTACTGTATGCTTAGTGAAAAACACCTTTTGAAAACAAAAAGGCAAGGTATTCGAACTGTCAACAAGATTATAGATCAAACAAAAGTAGTTATCTCCCTCAACCCCCAATTTTAGAAAGAAAAAAACTGCTGCAAATTTAAATAAATACGAAAGCGCAAAATGGCCAAAATAAAAAAACTGGCTTTATTTATGTTTTAATTTAAAATAATCGTTTTTAACTTTCCAAAACCAATAAGGCAGTACTGTTGCCATATCTGGATTGGTGCTGTCTTCACTTTCCAGTTTTGATAAGAGTCCAAAAACGCCTACAAAGCCTTTGTGGGTGATAAATTGTTTTCCACCTTTATAACCCCTTTTCCACAAAAGGAAACCTAGCTAGTTTCTTGCTACTCTATTCATTAGTTCCCCCAACCCTAACTCTCCCAGCTAATTGCCATCATACCACACACATAGATAAACCACCCTCATTCCCTTCATGTTGCTTTAGTAAGGAAGGAGTAAGAAGTTCCATTCTAATTAAAGTTTCTTCACAAGAACTCTTGCTTTGTGGAACAGAATCCAAGGAAGATGCTTTCCCGACTACCACAATCTTAACCTCCTCAGGTTTAGGGTCTTTCAAACATAGCCGCATAAACTGCGCCTCTTACTTTTACTGCTTACACAACAACCACCTTCAGTAACCTACCTTGAATGGCTCTTGGGCTTTGTATAAGGTAAACATTAGTCATATATAATATATATATAATTATTTAGTAGATTTTTTTTTTTACATTAATGAGTATATAAAAATATTTTTTCAGAAAATAAAATGTAATTTTTTTTTTTTAAACTATTTGGCATTTAACCTCTTCTTTTTGTTTTTAACTATTAGAGGTCATGAAATATTTAACTGTACCAAATTGGGTGTTTTTAATTATTTTAAAATATATTAATTAAACAAAAGAAAGTGTTGCTATAAAAAAAAATTGGGGAAAATTTATAGACTTACTAAATTGATACTGTTTATGGTTGCCTCTTGACACATTCAAACAGTTATTTTTAATTTTATAACCAATATAGGGAGGTAATTCAGAATTATTCCCTATTTGATCTGCTATACAAAGTAAAATCTTGTGAAAATAATAAAAATAAAATTCTTTTAAAAATATTTCTTATTCGAAAATGGTATCTAACTTTATATTTTTCGATTCATCAAACTAATCTTTATGATCTTTTGTCATTAGGACTCTGAATAATTTCAAAATCGCACTAAAAAATTATAAATTTTTCAAAAATCATTGTAGTTTTTTGTTTTGTTTTTTTTTTCATTGAAAGAAAAGTAATGTTTTATTAAATTACGCAAGTAGTAACTCACAATAAAAAGTTATTGACTTTTATTGAATTATTTTTGTAAAATTTCAGGACAAACTTTCTGATTTTATACTGCATTTTATTTTTTACTAAAAAATATTTATTCCTTTTTCTTCAAATTTGAAAGTATTTTATATTCACGATATATTGAAATGGCAGAGTAACTAACACTACAAAAATGTTTTGACAAAGTTTTCTAATTACTAACTCATTCAGTATATAATTCTGAAAATTTCATTTTTAAATCGGGTAATTTCTTGAATTTTTTTAAAGTGGGTACTTTTTTGCTTTCATTTAGGAAAAAAAATCATCCATCCAAAAAATTTATTTTGGGGACTGTACCTTTTTTTCTCATTTAAACAAATAGGCAATCACTACACAAAATTTAATTAACTTGTATATATTTGCTGCACACGGCTGTATTCACAGAACATCCAGTACGGAATGAACTCACAAGCTGCGATTCGCAATAGTTGACAAGCCAAGCTTGACTGCATTACCGCGTTCAATTGCATTAAGTTGAAAAAACCGGTAAGAAAACTACTGTAACCGGAGAGGAAATGACGACATCAATGTGGGTTTCTTCGAACATATTCCATATCCGTTTTTTTTCCTCCAGACGTCGGCTTCCGGTAGAGCACTGAAAGTTGTTTTACCGTGGCATGTCTTCTTGGGTGGTGGAGTCTGTTCAGGCAGAAATAGGGGGTAAGTTGATAATATTCTAATTTTGCTTTGAAATTCAAATGATACTTAAAAAGCAAAGGTTATAGTCGTTTATGCAAAGGTAGCATGCACTCAAATGGGAAATTGGTAGATTGAAAGTTACCGTTATATCTGCTGCAGTGCTGGAAGACACACATGATGATTTTTCTTTCTTTATGTGTCATTCATTAATTCAACTTTTACATTTGAACGCAAAAGAAAATGTAATTGTATATTGTTAATGTAAATTTTATATACATTATAGAACCTGACATGCTAAGTGCGAGTTAAAACTACTCTCAATTCAACCTTGTGATTATTAAGAAGGGTAACCTAACCTGTGTGAGCACTGATCTTACTTGAGTAATTTATTTTACAATTATAAAAAAAAAGATGAATAAAAATTAAATAATAAATAGAAAAGCGTAAGTGGAAATAATAAAGTTTGAATTTGTAAAAAAGAAAAAAAGATGGCATTGTTACATTACAATGATACTGTCCACGACTGAACAATACCATGACCTTCATTATTTTGAATATAAAGAAAAAAGTTTTTTTTTAAATATTTTCAATAAAAAAAAAAACCGGTCTTGGAGGTTTCATAATGTATGAGCAAAGAAATCGACTCCAATCTACCCCACCCGATTTCACAAAATTCAGTAAACTTTTATTTCGGGATCTCTTAGGCGAATCAGGACTCTTAAGATTAAGAAGATACAAATAGTGTTTACATTTTTTTTTACCATGAAAAATTGTACAAAAATAAACCCATAGTACTCTGCAAAAATATGTTGACCTCAAAAAATGAAAATTTTTCCTTAAAGAAGAAATAATCTGGTTTTTCCTTTTAATTAATCCGTCAAATTTAAAGCTCTTTGTTTATATTAAAAAAAAAAAATTATCGTTTGGAGTAAAAAAAAAATTTCTCTCTCTTTCTCAAATGTGAATATTTCAGGAAAAGTTTTAAAAATTGTGTTAAAAATATCCACACTAAAAAGAAATGACCAAGTTTGGAGAAAGGAAAGAAACAGGTGACTTTGTATGCCAGGAACTGTTTCATGGCATGGCTTGATGACTTTAAAAAATTATTTATTAAACAGCATGACTTTTTTTGCAAATATAAATTAGGATGCAGGGCCAAAATCTTTTTTGGAGAAGTAGATATCAATCACAAATTAAGAAAAACCTCAAAAAAAAAAAGAAAAAGAAACATCCTGAATTATTCCTAAACCCTTTTATCTTAAAAGATAAATATTTATTTATCGTCTTTAAATAAGTGTTCAAACTTGTCGATCTGCTTCTCAAAAATTGTGAACCAACTTGTTAACTAACTTTAATTGAAATCTTTCATGCCCTATTTTTCTTTCTTTTTTTTTTTTTCTCTTTACCAATGTCATAAATGATGATGTTGCTTTCTGGCTATATTTCCCATGCATGATTATTTGAGAAAGATTTTTCCCTGTTTTTCCAAATAAAACTTTCAAAAACATTTTTTCTTTTGCCCTTAAGAAAAGACTTTTAAAAGGTCATAATTACGTATAGAATATAAGCCTAGTGACTTGGAGAAATGTTTCTTTAAACAATTAGACTTGTATCCAGCCAAATTACTAGCATTTGATGGTTGTCATGTCATTATTGCTTTGAAGGTTGACTGTCCATAACCAATAAAAATAACCATCAAATAGCTTTTGTCAGAATGTTAGAAAAGGTTTGGATGTCAGTTGTGGAGAGTACAAGGGTAAGAACAGATGCACTGTAAAAATAAGACTTGAACATCAAAAATCATAATCCATCAACACAATTTAAATCAGGTCTGAGGATAGGGAAGGAGAATCATACAAACCATCATGGAATATGACTAATAAGACTGCATTTATATAAGTTGAACCAGTGTGTATGCACAAACCACATAATATAAAGGGACTAATGAACAAACATAAACAATCTCTGAAAGTTTCAATTCATTTGTGGCTTCATCTATTAGGCATTGCTTAAAGTAGACCTGTTTTTCTGACTTGCCATAAGAATAGTCAGTTCAAAAATTGACACACAAGTTTAAAATTTTTAGTGAAGTTGAACAAAATATCTACTGAATTCAGTCAAAATCTGTCTTAATGACTAACAAGCAACAAATGCATTGTGTGATTTTCTAATTATACAATCTAAATTTTCTATGCTAGATATTAATTTGAAAGTAAAATTGAAATAAGTGATCATTTTTTAAAATGCTAGAATTCACCCAAATCAAAGTTTGAGAGTCAAAATGATGATTATTAGCATATGAAATATGCTAATAATCATCATTTTGACTGATTTCTGTGATTTTAATATACATGCTGGTTCCTGATGTGCAGTTTATTCTCTAACCCTGATGGATTATTTGAGAATTCTTAATGGAAATATTTCCAAATTTCTTAGATAAATCAGTATCGATTATTATTTATTTTTTGACTAGTATTTCTTTTGATAATCTCTAATCATTAACTAAGTAATGAAGATCAGAAAGAATAAACCTTGGCATTGCTTATTTAATGATCACAGAATGATGATCTGAAATCTATGAAATAGAAATAAGATGAAAGAACTTACTAGTTAAAAATTAATTCAGAATATTGTCAAAACAGTTGAAGTCCAAATGATTTCCTAAATATTACTGAGGTGACTTTAGAAAAGTAAATTTTATATTTGTTCTGTTATTCTCTGTTTACTAAGTTGAGTTCTTATATTATGTTCTTATATTTGGAACATGAAGGAAATGAGGTTGATTTGACTCTCTGAAAGGATATGCTATACTACTTCCACTTCCCTGAACACAACAACAATCCTCAACTTTTCAAGTCCAGAGTCAACTGTTATCTATTTTCCTTATCCTATTAATCTTCACCTTCAAAAACTTTCTCTTTAATTCATATCACACACCTCATTCAATCATTACCATTTTAACAATAGCCCTCTAACTTGAGTGTCTCTCAAACTTTGATTTGGGTGAATTCTAGCATTTAAAAAAATGATCACTTATTTCAATTTTACTTTCAAATTAATATCTAACATAGAAAATTTAGATTGTATAATTAGAAAATCACACAATGCATTTGTTGCTTGTTAGTCATTAAGACAGATTTTTTTTTCGTTTCTTAATGTAAGTTGAAAATTTTTACTTTTTATGAATTTTGATTTTTATCTTTTTTCACAAAATGTACAGCTATATAAGGCATAAAAATTAGTTGAAATTACAGAAATAAACAAATTAGTTTTGCCTGATGTCATTTTTACAACATTCCTTTCATTTGAGGATTGAGATTTTAATTCTATATAATGGTTCTATTTAAGTAGGACAAGAACATTTGATAAAGATCTGAAAGACAGACTATATTATTAAATTATTATAATTATTTTATTTATTTTTAACATGCATCCTCAGGATATACAACACAAATAGAGGCATTTTGGCAAACTTATGTTAAATATTCTTTCTTCTCATTTTTATGTTTTGTTTACAGATTTATTCTACTTTGAAGGTAAGCCTCATGTTTATAAAGTCCTAGTGAACATCTGCTACTTAAAATTGTATCGAATTAAATGTCCGTGAATTTATTTGGACTGATATCCTCATCTTAGTTTGTTTAAATATTTTGGACAAATAGCATACATATAACTAAAGTTAACTAATATTTTCATGTACTTTAAATACAGTCAAAGTTGACTAAGAAAGTAACAGCTTTTTGCTGTTGCTGCCTATGCAAGTTAGATAATTACAAGAGATCCTATACCCACTGACTTCTCAGGTCAGTCATACCAGTGATAAGAGATTTTGTCAAGATAGCTGACAATGGGTCAGAACATATAGAGAAGTGGATTCATGCCTTTCCCAAAAATATTTCCAAGTATACATAAGCAGCTTCAGCCAAAATTAAAACTAGATTTGCAAATTCCATTATCTCACCACTTTGCACCTCAGATATTTAATGCATTCTGGGGGAAAAGATTAGCTGTGATGTTGCAACTTAATTTCATTATTGAATTTATTATTATTTGTTACTAGAATGCTAGAAAAGCTGTTACTGAATTCTGTCACCTCTGAAAGTTTTATCAGATATTACTAGTGTTTAGTGCTTGTGATTATTTTCTTTTTAAACTTATTCTCAATGATTGTCTTTCAATAAAAGAAAAGTTATAAAAACAACAAAGATGTGGATGTTAAAATAAATTCATGAACACTGATGGCACCTAATTTTATAAATATAGAACTATTCTATATGGTTCATTTAGTTCTGAATAAATAAATAGATTGACCAACAGATATCACTAAATGTAATGCATTCTCACAGTAATTACTTTTAGGCCTGCATCAATTGTCACTTTGTGTGCGCGCACACACACACACATGCATGCATGTACGTACAGTCTTTACAACCACAAATGCCTTAAAATAACCATTACAAATCTCTCTCTCTCTTTCTCTCATATTCTCTTAGATCTTTGCCAGGTAGTATAGCATCTACATCTGCACGTCAATAACAAAATATGCTCTTTAACTGACAATATAAATATATCAACATTTTTGTATGTTGTTTCCTTTTTAGGTAATAGTAAGTACTGCAGGTGCGGAATATTTTGTTTAAAAAAAAAACACTTTTGGATCCTATCAAAGTATTTTTATGAGTGGATGCTGAAAACTTCTCAGCCTAAGCAAGGTGCCCTTCCAAAAATCTGTAGTCATTTAGTAAGATTTTGAGGAGTTGGTTAGAGGAGAACTTTTCAGCACCTCCTCATCTATCAAAAGAGCAAGATTTTGTTGCACGCATTTGATTTTTCGCGCAGCTTTTTGTCTCTAGTATTTATATGTAGGTATAAGTTTTCTCGTACTTATTTTTTTTATATTAATAGTTAATACATTTTTAAAAAAAATGAAATATATCTTTCATGATACTAATGAATCCAAACTTACATTTTATTAATAATTCTTTTATGTACATGGTGTAAAGTAAGATTTATAGGTAAAATTTGGTCACTGTTCACCTCACAACCTATATATAATGGATGCAATATTAATGGAGAATTTTCTGGGTCTAAATCAATACTGGCAAAATATGCATTTTACCATTAACCTGTGTATTTTTGAAGCTCAGCTGATTTCTAGTAAATGTTTTTTAACTTTTTGGTCAATTCTGCCAACAATAGGTGTAAGGTGACATAGTAGTTACAAGCACAAAAACAGAATCTTGGCTGAGATTGCTTTTGTACACTTGGTCCTGGGAAGGTATGAATCCACTCAACCCATTTGTTCTCTCCCACTGACTAATATTGTAACAAAATGTCTCATCACTACCATGTCACAATGGTTGTAGAGTAAATAATGGGTGATTGAATGCTTGGACAAACCACTCTCCCATAACTATCTTATATGCCCAGTCAGTAGGTGCAGTTAGCCACTATAGTTTGAGAGGATTCCAATTAAATTCTAGTAATGAGCCATATTTATTCTAGAACCAGAGCTTGAAAAGAAACTTGATGTTCAAATTTTAGTTGTAGAATAAGTGAGGTTCATTATCAGAATTTGATTGGAATGCATCCTGTCATATTGGACAGAAAATTATGTTCTTTCAATTCATCTTTTGTGCAAAGTATTGGGTTGGCTAAAATAGTTTGTACTTCTTGTCATTAAATGATATTATGAGCTCTTCTTCTTTTTCTTTTCTTTTTTTTTTTTTTTTTTTCAAAAAGAACATTTGGTTGTATTGTGAAAGCTGTCATACCAGTTTGCATCTTTGGATTGTTTTTGTTTATTGGTTCTAACAATTAAGGAAGAAAATATTTCTGGTATATTATGCTTTTAAGAATGGTGAAACTTCAACTCCTGTAAAACAAGATTTATGCATTTTATGAAAAGGTACTTGGAATAATTGAACACATCAAAATTGGTTTGCAAATTTTTGTGCTGGAGATTGTTCGCTGAATAAGTCTCTACAGTCAAGTAGACTACTTGAGATTAACAATAATCAAATTAAGACATTCTTTTTTTTTTTTTTTTCCTTTTTTTATATATATATATATATATATACACACACTCACACTGACCACTTATGAACACATGAACAAATACTCTTTATTTCTAATCAGCCAATGACATGCCTGTAATTTAATGGATATAAGTATTTAAACATGGCCATGGTAACCTGAAATTCATTTCAAGCATTCGTGTAATAAAGACTTTTAATGCAGCATGGTCATCTGAGTATTTATAAAAAAATGTTAATAAGATTTTCATGTACAACAATCACTACAGTTTACAAATAATGATCAGAAAAATAAATTTTTGTTGATAAAAGATAGTGGCGGAGAATGCCCAGACAGGTTCAAGCTAGTAGAAAGGCAACAGCAGCTAAAATAGCCACTCTTTACTACAGAGGTATAGAGAAGAGCATCTCTGAACACACAACACACTGAACCTTGAAGCACATGGTCTACAGCAACAGAAGACCATGCCAGGTGTCACTCCTTTCAGATTAGAACTAGAAATTGAGGTTGTAATTTGCTGAGGATAAAAATTTAACAATAAAAGATTGGAAAAACATTGCCTGGTCTTGATTCCTACTGCAGCACTTGGATTATAGTGTTATAATTTGGACTAAAACATCCTGCCTTGTATCAATGGTTCAAGCTGGTGGTGGTGGAGGGGTAATGGTATGGGGCTTGGCATACATTGAGAGCTTTCGTACCAATAAAAGACCATTAATTACATGTGGACTATTGTCTCATCTTTGTTGTTGTTAACAACAATAAAGTTTGGCAATAGTCCACATGTAACTAATGATCACTCCTCATTCTAGAAATTCAAACAGAAATTATCAATATATGATTGGTTAAACGCAGCATCCTACCTAGGTATTGTGGCTGACAGTGTGCCTCAATTTATGATTACAGTGTACCCATTCTCTGGTAGCCACTTCCAGTAGGTCAACACGCTTGTCACAAATCAAAAATAGTTGCAGATTGGTCTATGGAGCACAGCAATGGCCTCTATAATCTTGAGATCTCAATCCTATAAAGCACCTTTGGGATGTGGTGAAAAAGAAGATTTGAATTCTGGATGTGCAGCTAACCAATCTAGAATTGTGAGATGCTATAATAACTGCAATGATCCAAATTTTGAAAGTGTGCTTTCAGATCATTGTCAAAGTCATGCCAAGAAATGAGGTGGTTCTAAAGGCAAAATTCTCCAAGCCCTTTTTTCTCATATTGTGTTCAAGAAATTTTCTCTTTCTGATTTTAGGTATAAGCATATTTTAGCTACCATTTTCTTTTTAAACTTGTTCACTTTATCAGCTAATCTAAGCATCCATTTGAAGAATCACATATCTGTTGCTTTGAATTGCTTCTTCATCTTTAAGGAAATTGTCCAACATTCAATATCATATAGAAGGATAGATATGATATAGCAATTCAACACTCTTTTCTTTGTTTAATGGAATTTTCCTATTTCTTAATATTTTTAGTTTCAAGTACTGCCACAATATTAATGTTTAGCCTTTTTGTTTCTTGTTTGACATTTTCTAACTTCCCATATTGATAGTGTCCTAATATCCATGTTGCAATTACAGTTTTGTTTCACAAGTCTCTGGCTGACACCTCTCAAATTTTTCTCCTTACCAGGTGAGAAATCAGTTCCAAAGAAGCTGATTGCCTTCATACCCTTTTATTATTTTTGTATTTCTTTCAGCTATGACTTTTCTTGGGAAGAATAGTGTATTGGTCTCTCATTGTCTTCTCCACAATGTTTTTATTGAGACACTGTGACGTCGTCCCCCAGTCGCAGCGTCGACTGTGTCGTTCGATCCCGTTCGCGGCGCCAATTGTGACGTCACGTACTCCCCAGGCTTTGATATCCTGGTCACGGACAGCACCAGTTGTGACGTCTTTTGTCGCGGCGTCAGCTGTTCGTTCCTCGCTGCTCCAAACGTGACGTTCTAACCCTTTGGTTAGATTGATACCAGCCTCGTCGTTCCCAACCCGCTTCCAACGCCTGGTTACCAAGGTAACTGCACTGATCTCCGGTCTGCCTATCCACGTTGTGACTTGATCTTAGACAGACGAGATCAAACAGGGCTTGGGGCCGTAATGCAAGTTGAGTCTAACGGGGGTGATAACACACAATTATGTATAATAAAAAAATTTAAAAAAAAGAAAGAAATAAAATAAAAACTCACAAGGTCCAACGTATCAAGAAAAAGGTAACAAACTTTTATGTCTATTTGCTCGGTACATAGGACTATGTCTACTTCCCGACCCGTTCTGTGGATTGTGGCACGACGTTTTTACTATGCAACTTTAAGGCTTCCAGTTGTCTGCTCTCTAAGAAATTTGTGTTTCGGCGTGTCCTTGGACGAAAGTCGAAAAAAACTTATTTCTGTGGTCTGATTTTAAGTCGCTCTTCAAACTACTTGTTCTTGGTTGAAGAAGAGTCCAGAAGTGTGCGTGAATCTTGGTTAGCTATCTTGACGCGGTTTCAACACTGGGCACTCATCTCTGCTTGTCGTTCACAGCTCAAACTCTCTCGCCGTCCGCTCTCAAACTTCTACTCAACTTCTTCTCTTCAGAGTCTGAATTATTGGTCACTCATCTCCGCCGTCCGTGCACGCAAACTTCTTCTCTTCGCTTGCTCTGATTCCAACTTCTCCACTTAGGCCAACGCAGCTGCTTCACTTCGCCAAACAGGCTGGCCTCTCCTGCCCGCTAGGGGGTGGGAACGAATCTGGCCCGCCGTCCGCAGCTGATCTCCAATCCGCTCGCCGTCCGCGGCTGATCTGATTTCTGTCGTTTGGGGTTTCGCTTTTATTGACGCAGTCAAAAAACTGGGGTGGGTCTGTTTGGCGCCAGGGGATTTCTTGATAATTCTAAATACGTATCCACCCTTCTTATTTCTGGTTAGGGATTTTCCATTTTCGGTAATTCACTTTCACTCCTACTTCCTTATTGTGTCTCTGAGGGGCGTATACCCGCTTCCCCGCTTCTTCGTATCGGCCCCTTACCGCTTACACTTCTGACAAATTTCGACCGATTCTCCTCCTTGCGTCACGTGACCGCTCTCAGCCAATGAGGTCCTGGTCGGGTATCTTTCCTCCTCCTTCGTGTGTCATGTGACCGCTTTACAATGACGTCTTTAGTCGGGTGTGGACAATCCGTGGCTTTGTTCTGGGGAAAGAAACACCTTGCTTAAAAAAAAAAAATTTAAATCGCCCTTATCATAAGCGACTGCAATGACACCTTCGGCTTTTTTTACACATGGTATTTGTCAAGCAGTTTATCGCTAATTGGATACGACCTAAGAAAGGGATTTCTCAGACTGGGTGGCGTTTTTTAACGAATAAAAATATTTCACTTTTTCTTTCCTCGAAGCTTGATAACAAAAATCTTCATTATCTCAAAAAAAAAGTCTTTTCAGCCAACATCATCTTGTGTGGCATTTTTTTTTTTCAATTCTGGAAATTGTCTGTGTTTTCATATATTAATGGTTTGTCTTCATATCCTTAGATACACTTCCCACCTGTTACCTATCATATTTTTTTCCATTGTCCCTAAACTTTGTTTCTTCAACCATTTGATAACAAACTTCCATTTTTCGTGGACACGGAAGTAGGTCAGGTGCTTGACCTGGATATCTTTCGGCATCTGTTATGCGTCAGTCGAGCGTGTGTGTGCTCGCTTATGACCTGTTTTCGTATTATTTATTTTTTTTTTATTTTTCTTCTGTCTTCTCTTTCTTTCTCCCAGATTGCTTGAATGTAAAGAAAGAATTATTCCTAACCCCCAAAATATTTTTCAGCCCTAAATAATTATCAAATGGTTGACAAACCGTAAAAAGCAAATCATATATTTATGAATATTTCTTTTCAGCTTGCCAACTATGCATGGTGCCACAACACCACTTCTAGTTAGTTGACCGTTGACTCTTGACTTCTTCAACCCTTTGATAGATCTTATTTTTTTGCATTACCTGAGAATAATCACTGCCACTATAACATATTGAAAACATCTAAAGCAAGTAATGAAAATCATTTGCATTAGCTTGGTTATAGTTTGGTTATATAACTTTTATTTGGTTGTTCATAAAATAATGTCCCATTTAAAAATCAACTTTTATTCATGAATTAATATATTTAGACAGTGTTTAAATCAGTCAAAATAGGAACCCTGAACATCTATATATTTCTGCCATCTAGTTACAAGGTTAATTATGCCTTTATGATAAAACTCAAAAGGTTTGGACACTAAATCCATGAAACCGCCTTCAAACATTTCTATGTTTGAATGCCCTTTCTGCATCTTATTTGCAACAAAATGTCTTTTGGCTTAGAAAAAATTGTCAAGATGCTTGAAAAGGTGTTTGTCAGTGGGGAAGATATCAGGGGGATATGATAATTATGGCAAAATCTCATATTCCAAGTCAGTGAGCTTCTGCAGTGTCAACCATAATCTTTGGTGCAATTTCAGTTTCGTGTAATACTTCAACTTGATCCTGGCTTGCAGCAAACTAAATGTAACACCTCAACCAATCCTGGTTCACAACACTTCAATCCGATCCTGGTTTGATCAATGGAGTAATCTCTTCGATCCTGACCTGTCATACCCAACGTTGTGATTATTTTGATTATGAGGAGGCCAAGATCAATTTGTTGCAGGTATCTTCGTGTTGGGCTGGTCCAAGTCGAGTGAAGTCATGCAATAAAATTGAAAAAAAAAAAAAACAGCACTTGAAATATATATAAAAAATAATTACTATTTTTATACCAATTCTGTGTACAAGGGTTCATTAGTAGTTGGGTTCACATACAAGTGTTTGTTGACCCAACCCGTTCCTAAATCAGACACAACACTTGGGTAAGCTGGTAAGTTTTTGGCTTGCAGAGTTATTAAAATTTGTTTTACTGTTTTGGTAAGTCGGAGGTTCTTGTGTTTGGCAGGAAGGGTGGAATCTCTCAGCGACCTTCATCATTTCCCTTCTCAGCTCTGTGGCTGTCTCTCTGAGCTCAACTCCCAAACTGTCTGAATGGCTTTCATGCATTCATTTTTATGGACTCCAACTAGAAACTGATGCAGGGCAAGATGTAGGTTGGGTTTCGGTGAATCCCCTGATTTCCAACAAAAGTCTATTATTTTTGGTCTTACGAAATCAAATTAGTTTCATAATTTTGGGGAATTCTCTCTCTCTCTCATCGCTCCGCCCGACTGCCTCCACCTTCTCTTAGTATCATTTCTCACTATTGCTCCCCAGGGAGTGTGAGCAGTTCCTTCAACCTCCTAATGTCCCCTCTGTGCATGCTACCCTTCATTGGGTTCAGACTACCCCTCTTCCTTCCTTGATCACTCTTGTCCACCTGTCACCACCAACATTTGGTTGGAGATTGATAAAGAAAAATATGGCTTCAATTATACTTTTCTCATAAGTGAATTGACACCACATTTTGCTCTCTCACCTCTGACCTAAGAAATACTTTCCCAGGGAAATTTTTAGTGCTCAGCCGCAGGTGTTCAATTCATTGTTTTTCATTCTGATATCTCGCAAGTCAGATTCAGGCATTAGTTGTCACTGGCTGCCAACAGCTGATATGTTCGCACAAACTGAGAATCGCTTTCAAGCGGTCATTTTGATTCTCTGAGAACAGTTCTTACTATCAGCCTATTTTTCAGGTATTGGTTAACCCTTTTCATGCTAAGTTATTCATTATTATTTTTTTTCAGGTTGCCATTTTGATTATTAATTACCAGCAACCCAAATAGTGTCACATCAGAAAGTGTTTGGGTCCTTTGTTATGATCAAGCCATTGAGCCAATCATTTACTATTGTCATAAAGGATCCATTTTTCATCACAACTCGCTATTCAAACAAGAAATATTCACCAAATACTGCAACTTTGGGTTACTATTTATTCTGCATCTTACAGAATTTTTGTAATGAAACAAAAACTTACCTGAGAGACTGCAAAAGGCTGTTCTTTTTCTCAGAAAAATAAAATATTCTGGGAGGATGGAATTAGGAAGTTTCCTGCAACATTGCAGAATATAGTAGGACATTGCTGTAATTTTTTAAAATAAAATAAAAATCTTATTTAACTTTTTTTTAATTAATTTTTTTTAACTCAATAGTTAATATTCATACACTCCAAATTATCATTTACCAAACTTTGACAGTTTAATATCATAATCACTCTTTGTTCTTATTTTTTCTGTCAAATAGACATTTACTAACAAGCCAACTAAATGTTATGGCAAAATTATTAAAGTCTTGTAGTAGAAGTAAAATTAAATTTTTAAGAGCAAACTACAATGTTTTTGTTACAATTTGCATTCTATTTTGTTCCTGTATGATGCTCATCCAGTTTGTTAAACATAAACTGGATACTAATATAATGTTATAGAAATTAATATTGTTGATAAAATTTAAAGTTAATGTTTTATTAACTCTGTTCTATTCTGGGATGAGGAAAGTAAACTTTGGTGTTTTTTTTAAACTAATGTAATTTGAATTCACAAGAGATTAGTTATTCTGAGCTAAAGGGTATGTCAACTTTTTGAATTTAAAAATGCATTTTACATCCTACAAGGAAAATCACTCATCTATATATATATATATATATATATATACTTATGAATTTTTATTACATAATATCTGTGAGAACAGTTATTTTGTTTCGTATATTAACTTTTAAACCTTGAATGATCTGTTTCCCTTATGTGGTTCTTTTCTAGCCTCTGTGCCCTGGCCTGATGATGTGGCCCTATACCAACCATATGAAGGTTAGTGAACTCATACAGTTAAAATATCTTTTGTTTGTGCTATTTATTGTGCATGAATAATAAATCAGCTATTATTTTCTGAACAACTTATGAAAAGATGCTGGGAAGTTTTTAATCTGATCCACTTCCCAAAACCTGACCAAATGACTAGACATAAGAATATTTTTATTCCCTTCTTGGTGCATCTCTGCACGCCTTTGTCATATAATTGAGGGCAAATGATAGAAATAGAACATTTCCAATAGTTTTTTTTTTTTTTTTAACAATTGAACACATTCTTTGTGTTGCTTATGTTGCTATGACAATATTTCAGTTAATCCATTCAGCACTATTTAAATAGGTTGCTTCACTTGTGAAAAATTAGGGGTGGGGGATAATTTTTCTAGATTAGTATTCTTTAGACCTTCCTTAAGCTGCAACATTTGCCAGGATTGCAAAAAATGTAGATTTTCTTCTTTTTTTTTTCTTTTTCATTTGGAAGTGGGGTTTATAATATCAATACAGTGTCAAATCAATCTTTGACTTTTACAGAGTTGTTGGACTTAGCTGTTCAGGATATGATAACAGAATTTTTGTTGGGTAGGGTATAAAAAGATTTCTATTCCTTTTTAAATAAAGCACAAACGAATATATACACTTTTAATCAAAGAACAAAAATTTATGTCTATTAATAAAATTATGTGTCTGTTTATTCTTCATTTAAGATAAATAATTATTAATTTCAAATGTTTGTGCATGTGTTTCCAAAAAAAATTACATTCAAAGAAATGTTTTTAAATAAAGAAAAATAAATATTTAGATATCAATAGCACATTTTCAAACTTGACATTTTTAAAAACAGCTGAATGACATAGAAAAAATAATTCTGTAAAAAAAGAGTTTTTCCCTATTTTTTTTTTTTTTTTTTTTTTTTTACAAGTGAACTAGTCTATTGAAATAGCACCATTTATTCTATGAATCCTGGTGTACAATCCATAAAGAATGTGATTGAGCTGGTCAGTACCACTTTTTGTTTACAACCTAAAGTCTGTACACCTGAAAAAGGCTACAGAATGGATTGACCAAAATGTTTTTATTATAACATAGCCAACAGAAAGAATGAGTTTACTAGTCTAAACAACTCTGGAACTGATAATGATTCTTCAACAATCTATTGACATATCTTCAATTGATCATTTGCAGTATCAGGAGAACCATGAATCTCTTCATATTTGAAACTTTAGAAATCAATGACATATAGTATATTTATTAAATTTGGCTGTGAAGCATTATGCCCAAGTTTATTTTTATTGTAAGAATATTATAAAAAAAGTTTTATTTCATCTTCAAATTAGAAGATAGTTAAACACAAAAAGAAGTAAAAAGTAACACTATAGACCGGTAGTTAATATCTTGAATATGTATACAGTTGAATAAAATATTTCAATTACTTTCCTCTGCTGCTGTTGTTACCGCCTTGCTGTCAAGCTTGGTTCCCTCTGCATTCAGTAGGATAAGATAGAGATTAATTAAAAAGGGATGAACATTGTGTCATCATAAATACCAACAACTAATAATATTGGTGCATATTAAAAAAAAAAAAACAATACAAAGGGGAGAAAAGTGGTGGTGGTTGAGTGGGCCATGATTTGGCAACAGTGGTAGAAAGAAGAACATAAGGCTTTAAGGTTCCATGTTCTAGCTTCAGGGATTGTCCCATGGGACAGTGCTGGTCAGTGAATTTCATGACATAATAATTGTGATTTCAACCCTTGGGCTTGTTATTATGGATATACTCGGACTCAGTGAAAACAGCACTAACAATACCTGAACAATTAACCAAGATGAGATAATCCCAAGACATTGACAGCAAATTGAATCAAGGATTCTGTTCAAAATTCCCTGAAGAAGGCCAAAACATTGTGGTTGCAACTTCTCCAACTTGCAGAAATTAACTTAGATGCAGTCTAATAGGTAAAAAGATAATGTAGCTGTGACAGCTATGGGACACAAACAGGGAGTAATATTTGACCTCAGAATGACTGTTTGGGCTAAAAAGATGGAATATTGACTGTAATGCACAAACTATTCATTGGATATATACATTCCTTGCACCTCATTGTGAATGAAATTTTCACACTTTCTTAATTAAAAACATTGTGTAAAAAACAAACATAAAACTGTACTACAATAACTTCATGCTGTTTATCAAAAATAAATTTGTTCATTTGATGACATAGCCTTTTATCTTGTGATTTCTGCATAAAGAAATAATTATGTGAATTATTTCCCTGTAGTCACACTCAGCAACTACAACTCACTTATGGACAATCCTGGATTTTCTAAGAATAAAACAAACTTTCAAACTTTGTCTCATTTTTGATCAAAGTGTAACTATATTTTAATGCTGTTCTCTTTTTCAAAACATAATTATTTTTTGAAAATAGTTTTGAACTTCAACTCTACCCTTTATTCTCAACTGTATATGTATTTTCCATTAATAATGTGTCTAATTTCATTATTTTTGTCTCCAAATACATAATTTTCATTTTGAATTTGTGATATCCTTATCAATTTTTTATTTTTAAATATGGAGTATTTTTCCCCCATATTCAAAAGATTTCATGATTGTTTTTTCAGTGGAGCAGATTCTTCTTCCTGATTCTGCAAATTGTCTCAGTGTGAAAACCTTTCTGCACATGTGTGGCCTAAATTTTAATTTAGAACTTCGGGTCAATGCAGAGGAAATGTCTCCATCTGGTAAGTGATACTTACTATTTTTACACAACTTTATGAAATTCTGCATTTGAAAAAAAAAATCAGAATATTTTTATTTGATGTATTTTATTTATTTTTTGGTGGGCTTATGAATAAAACATTGCTGTATTACCTGTATTGTATGATAAAACTGGTAGATTTATTGGGATTTTATTTTGTTTTTTAGGAAAAGTTCCTTTTATCAAAGTTGGTGCATTCCTTATCTCAGAATTAGATCCTATTATTGCCTTTGTGAACACCAAAGTGAGTAATATATTATTCTTTATCTAGATCTATAATGCAATGAATATTCCTTCAACTATAAACTTTTTTTTTTCTTATGGTCAAAGTGACTATTGAAGATAAGAATGGTGAGAATTCAGATTTCATTGGCCAAAAGATAACTATTCAAAATCTTTTGTCTAGAAAATAAAACGGCTTTCATTTTCTAGAATTTTCTTAAATCTTGTGCTATTCAGGTTTGTTTATTTCCTCACTATTATGGTCTCATTAGTTCAGTATTATTACCTTATAAGATAGTCACAAGCAAAAGTTACAAAAGCGAATGTCCTAACAGATATAAAATAGATGTTATAAAAAGCGTGATTAACTGTGCCAAAATAATTTCTTCATCCACATATTTTATAAAGAATTGAGCAATATAAAACACTTATCAACAATAATTTCCCCAACTATGTTGTCAAGAAGCAAATAAGATTAGCTTTAAAGAATTTTAAGGAGATTCATAATAATCAAATCTCTGAAAGAAACTCCTCTGGCCCGTTTGTCACTATTTTTGATTGAAAAAGTCATTACTAGCAGGACAAATTCAATAAAAAAAACGTGGATAATATACTTAAAATGAAGTCTTTTAATTTAAAATGTAAAGCATATACACATGAAAGACTTAACAACTCAAAGGGAGTTGTCAGACATAAGGGCTGTCTCTGGCTATGTCAGAATAGATGCAGCTATGGGAAAGCAAGGAGTTACTAACTGTAAAAGGATAAGTATAAACAAATTCTAACTCTACACATACATGTCTTAACATTTAATAAAACTGCGATCCCAAAGGAAATAAAAATTGAACTTAGGATTGAGAGGGTTGAACAATACATCCCCAATCCCTTGAGATGTTTCAAGTGTCAGAAAAACAGGCATCACAAGGAGGACACCCAGTATGTGCAAAGTGGGGGTCAAAAAGATCCAGATCATATGGAGGAAGAGTGTACTCATGAAATGTGCTAATTGATTGCTAAGAGAACCATCCAGCCATTTCAAAATCTTGCTATAAATATATATATATATATATATATATAGGAGAGAAAGAAATCATGGAGGTGAGGTAATAGAAGAGAAGGAGAGAAAGAAATCATGGAGGTGAGGTAATAGAAGAGATGTCTTTCCCAGAAGCAAGGAAAATAATGGATTCCTTTATGAAAACTGATACCTATGCCGATGTAGTTCAGAAGATGAATCTAGTAATAATAACAACAAAACAGACAAAGATAGAGCATCCATCAACCAGTTGGTGCAGCTAGGACCAAATGACTGGTCAAAATTCCAAGAACTGCCAAAAAAAACATGCACAACTGAAAGCTGCCTAACAGAAATCTTTATATATAAAACAGAGGATGTCTGTCTGTGTGATACCTTTTCACTCGAGATCCATCCAACCGATTTTTGACCAAACTTAGCGTAAAAAGTCGATAATTGATAAAAGGCGATCAAAATTCAATAAATTCAACTTCTTTTCCTCCAGTTGCATTCAAACTCGCTATGTAGGTTACTTACATCATGACAAGCTCAACAATATCTCATTTTTATTTCTACACCACTGCGTTTAGCGAAAAATCACAAAAAAATTCTATTTCAACACAAGTTTTAAACTAAAAACTCCCTCAATTTTCAAGCAATCTAATACAAATTTCACTTAATTGTAGCCAGCAGTATGTTGATTATTTAAGTCATTTATTCTGATAATTGAGTTCACCCATATAGTGAAAATCCATGAATAATGGCGATTTTTACTGGTTTCTTTCTTATTTTTCTTTGATCTTTCAACCAATTTTCATCAAACTTAACAATTGCTTTATAAATGTATCTTCTTTTTACATCTGTTGTAACCTAGGAAAAGGTTACTGAATAAGAATAACTAAAAT
Organism: Acanthosepion pharaonis; assembly: GCA_903632075.3. NCBI lineage: Eukaryota > Metazoa > Mollusca > Cephalopoda > Sepiida > Sepiidae > Acanthosepion > Acanthosepion pharaonis. The sequence goes on along the minus strand of CAHIKZ030001896.1, from coordinate 331,467 downwards.
GAAGGTTGGAAATGGAACGATAATATTTATAACAGAAACAATATACAAGATTCACCAGCAGCGTGTAGTAAGTAATCAACTGCTAGGAGTGAATCTAAAGTGAATTCCCACAGTATATTCCACTATATTTTTAAGGATTGGGACATGCCCATTATAGTCCATAGGTATGGTATAACAACATCCCTGGTAGCACACTGACAAATTGAATTTCAAAAACTCCCAAAAAAATTGTTGTCTGAAGTAGGTCTTCATGTTGCCTGTTTTATACCTTCATGTCCTCGACTAATTTTGATTGAATAAATACAGACTACTTCTGTTATACCAGTAACTACATTAATTCAAAATGTTTTTTAATGAAAGTACTTTAAAGTAATTGAAGATAGACTCTGTTACATCTAAACATTATGTTGTTTTTGCTTCATTCTAATTGAACGCTTTTTTCTGATCAACCAGGTGGGTATGGCTACTACTAGTAAATAAATTGGAAAGGTCCATTTCAAACCCACATGCTATGGCTCAAATATCACCTATACAAAACAAAATCTCCACCTAAAATAAATGCCAGTAGACAAAAATCTCAAAGATCACCAATCTCTCTGCCAAATCTTAAAATAGACCCCTCTGAAAAGTCCCCTACCAACATGAACAAGCAATAAGAAAAAACACTTAGAGGTACTAAAGAGAATGGATGATATGTCACCAAACCGTTCCAAACAAAAACCAAAACACTGAAAAGGTATAAAACTCAAATAAAAATACATGGGATATAAAATACTACAATGGAACTCTTGTGGACTAATGCCAAATTACAATGATTTACTCATGCAAATAACAACATTGGATCCTGCAGTTATTTGTCTCTAAGAAGCATTTCTAAAAAAAAAAAAAAGATAATGTTAATATTAGAAACTATCAAGAGTGCAGTCATATTCCCAACTATGGACTTGGGGCCTCTGGAGGTATAACCATCTTAATAAAAAATGATGTGCCACAGAGCAAAATTGAATTAAAAACAATTACTTGCAGCTGATGTGAGAGTTACTCTGCACAGACCAATCATCATATGCTCTCTGTGTATCCCACCACATGACCAGATAGAACAAGAAAAACTATAAGATCTAATAAAGCTAAACCTTCATTCTCCTAGGGGTTTTAATAACCACAATGCTGTCTGAGAATTCAGAGACAAACAAAAAATGAAAAATTACAGAAAAATTAATTAAGGATAATCAACTATGTCTGCTCAACTAGGGAACAGCAACACATCGATTCAGCAATTGAAAGATTCTCAGCAATTGACCTAACCGTATGTGATCCAGCAATTTATATAGACTTTACTTGAAGTGATTATGATGATACATGCAGTGTCAACCATTTCTCCATCATCATAAGTAAGAGTGAGGTAATTGATGAGCACCCACCTAGATGGAGGCTAAGCAAAGCTGACCGGGGAAAAATTTGGAAATTTATATCAAAGTAAATTAACTCAATGTATAATAGTGGAAAGTTTGACAGAACCCTTAATAGCCATAGCAAAGTAATTCATCCCCAAAAACTCAACACCAAGCAGAAGAAAGAGGCCCTGGTTCAATGATGGATGCAATGCAGTAATAAGACTGCATAAGGAAGCACTTGGAGGATTTAACAAGGCGCCAACAATTGCCAATTGTTTTGTATAGGTGATATTTGAGCCATAGCATATGGGTTTGAAATGGACTTTTCCAATTTATTTACTAGTAGTAGCCATACCCACCTGAGCTTGAGCTGAAAGGTAGGCTACCAGAATTAAGAACTTTCTTTCAAATAGAAATTTTCATGTCTTCATTGGATCTATTCTGCCTGATCCAAAAACCCAAGGAGGAGTGGTGCCACAAACAAGAGAGTGTATTGTCAGTCACCATGTTCAGTATTAAAATAAATAAAATTGCAAAAGAACTCACTTAAGGTATAAATGAATCTTTGTATGTAGATGACTTTACTGTAATTTACCAATCCAAAAATATGCATACCACACAAAGGAATCTGCAGCAATGCATAAATAAGATCAACAGATGAGCATATAGATAAGTTTTCAGCGTTTGTACAGGCCCTGGAAAATTGACAAGGCCCTTCACAGGGCTTGAAAAGTCCTGGAAAAACAGCAATAGCCCAAAAGCTCCTTAAAAAGTCCTGGAATTTTCTAAATTGGCCTGCCTACACATACTTTTTCTGAATTCATAAGTCAAAATGTCAAATCCCAGAAATCTGGCTTTTTTACAAGCTCAAAGTGTCCTTTAAGAAAAATGTTTTTTCGTCATCAGTAATATTTGGCAATTATTGCAAGCGGTGGTTTGTTTCCTTGATTAGAATGAGTTCATGACGTCATACTCACTTCTGTTAGGTACCTTCATGAGATTGCTAAGAGTATAGCATGACGAAAAAGACGCCAAACTTGACGAAAACAAAACTTTATCATCTAAATATTTGTTATTATTAAGAAAAAAAATCAAAGTATTTTGGGGGTATATTTTTACATTTTTTAATCATTCCTAGCACATCCAAAATTTTTGTTAAAAATCTTGTTTTTTTTTTTTAGTCAGCAAAATTGACAGATAATCGATCATGTCAGCAATTTTTTTTTTTTTTTTTTTTTTCCAATTTATAAAAAAAATAAATCTGTTTGAAATTCTTTTAAAAATCAATTATAATTTTTTTCAAAACTTATTTTAGGAAAATCAGAAATTATAATGTTTATTTAAAATATTTTGAACCAAGCTTAACTTAGTTTCTACACCGAAAAGACATAGTTTGAAAATAAAACAAAGCAGGTCTGGCCTTTCGCGTCACTTGACAGGTGACGAAAGACATTCATGACGTTTTGATCGCTTATGTGAGGATAATTCCATCTATGGAAGGAGAGAAGTGAAGTTATTTAGATTTAAGTGAACAAATTATTTAACTCGTTATTTTTAAGGAAAACTTTCAGTGCTCTAATTTATTTTTTTGTACTTAGCTTTCATCTTTACAATGCTTTATGGAAAATATATTATAAAGAAATTAAAATAAGACTGTTGAGAGTGAGATTAAATTTCATAAGAAAGGTATCTAATTATAGGTACCTTTCTTATTAAATTTTATCAGAAGTGTACATAAAATACTAATTTAAATTTCATAAGATGATACCGATACTTGTAGGTACCCTTCTCAGTTAAAATTGAAAAATCAAATTAACTTCTCCACATGTATTTCACAAAAATAAATCTATCTCAAAAGGAAATTTACGAAACTGAATGCGGCTTTTAACTAATTTTATAATATTTTAACAACTTAAATGTAAAAATAAGTTAAACACTAGACAGAAACTCAATCCACGTGACGTTTTTTTTATTGCATGCATGATAATTCTGGTGTTCCATAGATTTGATTTACAGTGTTATTATTGACACAAATTATATTTTTTTTACATACTGTTGTTTGTTAGTTTGTAAAAAACTTTGGAATTATAATCTCTGTGTGTGTGTGTGTGTGTATATATATATATATATATATATATATATATATATATATATATATATATATATATACACACACACACAAAATGTCATCAAATTTGTGAACTTAATTAACAAAAAAAAAAATCAGAAAAATGTCCCCAGATCAAGCCCTACTCTGCAGTGCTGTCAAAAGTAAATGACGTTTTATCTCCAGTGAAACTGCAGATTTTTGTGTCTGTTTCAAAAGACATTGAACCGTTTCTGATAAAATATCAGTGATAAACTGTTGCTTCCTTTCCTTGCAGATGATCTTTTTAGCATGATCATGAAACTGCCAAGAAGATTTGCAAAGAAAGAGCACACTGAATAGATAATTACATTTTCCAAACTGAATGAATTTGTAAGAATTTTGTCAAATCCAAACATGCATAAACATACTGCAAAGATCAAGTGTGGATTTCTGGCAGACAGGGCTATGCAAAATTTATCCAAAAAAGAAATGTCAACAAAAGATCTGTTTGAATGCAGAATTGCAACAATGTTCTTCACCATCATTCAGAAACTTACGGCAAAGTTTCCCTTTAGATAGCCTCTTTTAAGGTCACTTATATGGCTGAACCCTGGATTCATTTGTGAAAAAAATGGCCACAGAAGACAGTCTAAAAAAATGTCTTCCCCCACATGATGAACCAAAAACAAGTCAACAAGTCTGATTGTGATGATGTCATCAGTCAGTACAAAAAGTTTGATGAGGAGGAGGCTGCTGGAAATATTGCTTTCAAAAATTTCAGCAAGCATGAAGACTGTCTGGATACTTTGTTCTACTCTTCTTTGTCTAGAAGCAAAGAATATAAAAAATTGTGGAAAACTGTTCACATATGGCTGATACTCTCCCATGTACAGGTCTCAGTGGAGAGTGGTTTCTCGGTCAATAAGGAAATATCCACTGACAATATGAAACAGCAGACTCTGGTCACACAGCAGATTATCATGGACTATTTGGCCACAGTTGGAGGTGCTAGGAATGTTCCCATGACTAAGGCTCTCTTTTCCAATGCCAGAACAGCATACAACCAATATCTTGAGCCTGAGAAGAAGAAAAAAGGCAGGAAGAAGCAGCTTGACAAAAACAGATTTCCATGCTTAGTGAAATTGAAGAACTGAAAACCAAAAGACAAGCTTGAAAGTTGCACACAAGATTTGCTCAAGTCAGCTGACAGTTATGCAGAGAAAGTCTACTCAGAACTTCACACTTATCACAAAGTCCAATGTCATGTGAAGATATGCAAAGGACAAGTCCATAGAGATATTCAAAATTGGAAGAGGCGCTGAATGCTAAACTAGATGAACTGAAAAAATGTAGTAGGGATAGCTAAAATGTGTAGACTTTGTGAAAATTTCTATTTGTGGTTCTGTTCATTAAAACCATTATACACAACTTCACAGGGAATGTGCAGCAGTCAAGAATTTTTGGGACATTCACAGACCATGAGTAGTCTAGATAGCTGAAATGTGTAGCAGTAAAAATTAAAGTAATTGAAAATTTTCAAGTGTAGTAGAACTCCAAACTCTGTAGAATGCTACACAAAATGTGTAACCTAACCAGGTCTGCATTCAGTTGTGTTTTAGCCTTCAACACTTGGATTTCTTCACTGATTTCAACTGATCCATGTGACATGGATTATTGGAACCATCTGTAGCTTTTCTTTGAATCTGTCAAACTATTAAAAGATAAATCACAAAGTGTGTGTTTTTGAAATTGATAACCATTCACTTTGTGTTGCACATGTGTCATTTTCAGCTTTTTAACAATTCTGAAAAAGTTCTGGAATTTTTTTTACACAGATCTGTGGGAAGCCTGAGTTTTAGATTTTCAAAAACAAAATGCATGTATTTTTGTAATAAAAAAAACAAACTGTATAATAATCTAAAATTACAACTTGAAGAGACAGAAATCCAAATAGTAAATGAATACAAGGTCTTGGGAATAATTCTCAACAAGAAACTAACATTCATACTATACCTAAAATATCTGAGAATAAAATGCAGTAAATCATTACAACTTTTGAGAGTGGTAGCCCACAAAAATTGCTGAGCAGACCAGCAAATACTGCTCAAATTTTACTGAACATTAATTCGATCCAAGCTGGACTATGGAAACTTCCAATCTGCAAGGAAATCATATCTCAAAATACTTAACCCAAACTACAAAGATGGTTTGAGATTGGCACTTGGAACATTTAGAACATCTGTAAAAAGTTTGTATGTAGAAGCAAACGAACTTCTGCCAAAACTTAGATGAGATAAACTAGCCCTACAATACTATATAAAACTAAAAACAAAATCCTTCTCACCACTGGAAATATTTAATGGCGATATATCTTCATGTGTATCTTGAATAAAATTAATATCTTGTGTTTCTTTTGTTTCACTAGTTTTGAATAAGAATTTGGTTATCAGATGCTGTGATTTTGTTTTTGTTAAGTCTTTATATCATTATTCATAATTTGCCATAATCATTTTCATATCGCGTTGGAATTGCACAGCTCGCTCAACATTGTTATCTTTTGTAAGAAAATGATTTCCAAGTTTATTAGCTATTTGGAGGCCTTCTAGAATTGTACTTGCAGATAGTGGAACCACTTCATCATCAATACTATAAACTAACATGGAATTGAATATATATTCTCTGAAATACTCTCTATAATTTGTTCTTCATTAGGAGCTTCGTCAATTGTTAATTCTTCAAAACATTCTCTGCCAATCTGATGTGACAGAGTGATAATATCAGAATGTAATTTGTATATATTTATATTAGATACAAGATTTTTAGGCTTTACACATTCTGACTAAAGTGATCTCAAGCATGCATTTAGGGTGGATAACTTTAATTTGGATATAATCAGGGCAGCATATTAAATTTTTTCCATGCTTGAATGATTGAAAGTGTACCATCTTTTTCTAGTTCGTCTATAGTATATTCAAATGTTCACTGCATATATGACTTGAATGTTGAAATTATGCCCTGATTAAGCAGTTGAATCAGTAATGTTGTATTAGGTGGCAAGAATACAACTTCAACATTCAGGTGTTCCAAATCTTGATGACCAGGTGCATTGTCTATAAGTAAAAGGACTTTAAACTCAAGACCTTTATCTTCCATATATGTTCTTACTTCAGGAACGAAGCAGTTGTTAAACCATTCAGTAAATATTTCTGCTGTCATCCATGATTTTTTATTGGTTCTCCATTGAACTGGTAATTTAATTCAGTCTATGTCTTTCATTGCACGTGGACCAACTGATCAATTAATTAATAACAATTTTAACAAACAATCTCCTTGGCCCTGTCAGCTGGGGCTGTAGAATGTGCCGACAGCACCTCTGCATATGGGTAAGACCCCTCCCCTTCAATGGGGCCACCTGTTGGCCATGGGTAGTGACCCATAAGGCGATAGGATGGAATCCTGGTGGTTAAGCAGTCATTGATCTGGCAACAAAATGGTCAATGGCTTACAACACACCACTTTGGCCTTTACTTGGTCTGTTGAGTGGTTGGATAGGCACCATTCAATCAATCGGCTGGTCCCATCATGCCCTAGCACATGTACCTTTCATTCCTGAACATATTATTCAATCTGCTCTTGCATGGGCTGAGGGTCAGTTGTGTTAAGCGGAAAAGACTTTTTGCCCCTGTTAGATTGTTGTGTAATAAAATCCAGAATTTGGCAAGAGCTCAGAATCTTGCTCTTGACATGATTATAGTGTATCCCCATTGCAGCCAAGGCAAATGGGTTTCTCCCTTGGTTCATTCCCAACACAAGTTCGACTCCATGGTGGGTGGTGGAGCATAGGACCAATGAAAAATATATACTTATTATGGCTTCTTCCTTCAAAAAATTCAAAAGATATTTATCAGATTCAAACTCTGAGATTGAAACAGATTATTTAAGATTCATTATTATTGAATTATTAGAGGACAAATCGGATAAGTCATCACCTTTCCTGATAAAGAAAATCATATCAAGTAGGTCAAATCCCAAAAACTTTGAAATGGTAACCTGCTAGTGGAAGTTGAAATAAAAATCATGCGGAAAATTTACTCAAAATGGATAAATTTCACAACATTAAATGTAGAGCGTATCCACATGAAAAATTAAACACTTCAAAAGGTGTTATAAAAAGCCGCAAACTTTCATTAGCAACACAAGAAATTGAAAGTGCATTAAAAGTACAGGGTCTAAAGGAATATAAGAGAATATCTATTCGAAGAAACAATATTATAGAGACACATACATATATACTAACATTTAAAAATCCTGTAATACCAAAAGAAATCAGGATTGGCTACACTATAGAAAGGGTAGAGCAATTTATACCAGCTCCCCTGCAGTGCTTCAAATGTCAAAAATTTGGACATCACAAAGACATTTGCAGAGGACACCAAGTGTGTGAGAAATGTTGTGAATGTGATCTAAATCACACACAGAATGAATGCAGTAATGTGAAATGCGCTAACTGACACGAAGAATACCCGGCCTTTTCAAGGACTTGTGATATCTACAAGAGAGAAAAGAAAATAATGTATGTAAATCACACAAAAAATATACCTTTCCTTTGTTGAAAGCTATATGGGAACAAAAACCTATGTTAATTTAGTACAAAAGCTAAATCAAAAACCCCAGAACATCACTCCAGATAAGTATAAAAACTTATAGAAAAATTAATAAATTTGAATACAAATGAATGGCCAACATTCCATGAAAATCTTAAAAGGATGTATTCAACAGAAATAAAACAAACTGAGTCTTGTACAAAAACAAAATTATGATACCAATGTTGAAATGCCCATAGAAAATTCTAAGATGACTGAATCCACAAATGAAAAGCAACAAAGATCATTGATCTGACTTCCAGATATTAACAAAGACATAAGTGAAAATAAAAGAAAAAATATTGCTATTAAAGAACAAAATGCTATTAAAAATATTACATAACCCACCCCGATAAGCACATCAAACAAATTTGAGGAAATAGAAATTGAAAATAAAACTTCTCAAACAAGCAAATCTCAAAAAATAAAATTTCACCAATCTCAAAATTAAATTTAAATGAACAATATAATCCAGTGGAATATCAGAGGATCAAGGGTCAGTTATTCTGAATTGTTGCTGCTTATAAATAAATACTGCCTATTAATCATATGCCTTCAAGAGACTCATGTCAAAAGCAACAATACCATCAACATTAAAAATCACCACTCATACAATTATATTAAACATCACACCAATAGACTTTGTGGTGGATCATCAGTAATCATTAATAATAATATCCCACACAGAGAAATCATACTAGATGCAAATTTGAAATGACCAGGCAGACTGAAGCAAAGAAAGCTATTTATAATAGCAAAAACAAAATTACTGTATGCCAATTATAAAGCAGTAGTGAATAGAATTATCTTTAAGAAGTAGCAAAATCATTGGGATAAATACACTAATAACAAACTACAAAACATAAAACCTACCATTGGAGAATGGAACACAAAATACAAGAAGAGAAGAGAACAAGTTGTGTTGACCTGCCTTCACATAGGCCACATCTACATCACCCACCATCATTTACTGGAGGGCACAGAATCCCCAATATGTACTACATGCCAAAAAAGATTCACATATACTGCTTGAGTGTATAAACTTGAATCGAGTGCAGAAACAATATTACCAAACATGTAATCTGAAGAAACACTTTATGGAAATAACACCATCTAGGAAACTAGATTTTATAAAAGCAATTGGAATGTACTCAAAAATATGAATGGCCGAATACTGCTGCATGTGAGTGTGTTCTATCAAACTATGCTAAGATCCATTCCAAAACAGTGTCAGCATTAAATAACCCACTGAGGTTGATATGCCGTAAAACAAAATAACCAAAACAATCTCTTGAAGACAAGATAGTTACAGTTTTTAGCTGCCTTAAAACCACTGGCATTTTTCTGATTTTGCCATATATGTTTTGTTTGGCATTCTTTTTCCAAAAGAGACCAGTTTCATCTGCATTGAAAACTTTGTCTGTAACTGCCTCCTTCAATTATTTTGGCTAGTTTTGGAAGAAATTCTTCAGCAGCAGTCTTATCTGCCAATGAAATTTTACCTCTCATTTTTATATTATACAGTGTGTTTCTTTTGAGGAATTTTGTAAACTATCCTGTACCTGCAGCAAATTCATTCTTTTTATCACTAGACACATGTAATGCACTTGATGACACCAGATCATTAATCTTGTAAAATCTTAATACCACCTGTTTTATAGTTTTACCATCTACTGGTATCCTTTTTTGATTGTTTTCTTTTATCCGTATTATTAAAGCTTTCTCCATTTTTTCTTGAATCATGTCTTTTATATATTCTAAACAGAAGCTACAGATCTTCTAATGGCAGCATCATTTCTTTTGATTGTTCTTATCATAGTTTCATGCAGACAGAAAGCTCTACCCAAAGACACTGCACTTTCAACCTTACAAAGACAATCCACTGAGCCAGAGTCATATGACCCAGGGATTGAACTCACAATTAGTATGTCACCAAATAAATGGTCTGAATTTCTGGGACTATTGTTGTTATCAGAATGTTTTTGTGTATTTCTGCCTTCTCCAGGCCTTTGACATTTCAGTGGAAACAGTTTGACCAGTAGCTGAGCAGTAGAACAAAATGAGTAATCCCTAGATATGGACAGAGGAACAAGAACAATCTACTCCCATAGATTAAATAAAGGGTTCAGTTTGAACTGAATTGACAGGCACCTGAAGGGCACAAATGCAAAAACATTTTGAGAATAACAAAAATGAAAACATTAGTCTAAATGTAAATAATGATAATTCCTTATTCCTGAAATTCAAATAGAAATTATTAAATCAGTATGGACTTAATCTGATATATCAATTGTGGCAATTAGAAAAACTCTATCTAAAATTAGCATGGATTTCAAACCACCTGACATTCCTATATATATGCAGGGACCTAAAGCTGGTTCCACCAGGTTTATCAATCAAGACATGAGTCAGTTCCAAGAGAGCACAAAGGGTAGTGGAAAGAGCAGAACAGGCCCTCCTGAGAGGAAAGGATTCTTTGCAACTATTGGAAGAAACACTGAACTCTGGGTAAACAACAACAACATTCCTTAACAGTATAACATTCAACACAGATTAAGTAGAAACGAGGCTACCAATAACTGAGCATTATTAAAAAGAATAAGTTAAAATATCCCTTGACATGGACAGCAAAATGAGAACAACCTACATCATAGATGGAATAGAGAGATCAGTTTAAAATTCCCTGAAGATTATAAGGATTGACAGACACCTGATGAAGTCTTGAGGGCACAATGGTTGAAACATTGTGATAATAACAAGTGAGGAACATTAGGCAAAATGTAAATAAACATTATGTATCACCTGATTCATTGTAAAATCTTCCATGTTGAGATTGATTTGACATAGAGTGAAAAATGACTGCTGCATTTCTCATATTAAACTCTTTCTCTTTTTTTTTTCTTGGGATTGTTTTCATTCTTGGTCAGCAGATTATTACAAATGAAGATAACAGTTCAAATAATATATACATATCTGTATACAGATTTTATACAAGTTTGATTAAAAATCAATGAAAGATGCAATATTTGAAAAATTATGAAACTGACATAGCACAAAAAACGAAAACTCTCTGATAATAGCTTCTCAAAGCAGAATGCACACTCAGACATTGAATAATTTATAATTCATCTTTAACCAGAAACTAGGGAAATGGCCTGAAAAATAGAAAGATAAGCAAAGATTCTTAAAGAACTTTCACTGTTTTTAACCAGACTTGTGTAAATAAAAAACATTGCTCCCCAAATACATCTTCTGTGTGTGTAACATTTTCTCAGTCTTAAGTTCTGGCTTCTAGATTACACAAACACCAATGTTGAATTGATTACTGAAACTCCTTGATGGTACTACATACGTTAACTACTACAATCTATATCTTTCATGTCTTGGTTCTGGGGTTTCATTGATTTTGAGAAGATGAATATTAATGATAAAAGCAGAATTTTCCTAGTTCTAAAGTACACCTAAGAAATTATCCAATCTTTCAAATACTACACTATTAACATTATTCAGACTATTGTCCTCATCTTTGTTGCCATATTTAAGGACACATGGCACAGTGGATAAAGGCATTGGTTAGATCCAGTGACAGGACCCTAAGAGTTGTGAGTTCAATACCTGGTTAAGGCAGTGGAGAACTTGGAGAGGTGAATTAACAGGAGATAACTGATAACTGACATCCATTAGACATGGCACGTGGCACTAGAACAGTCTACCCCAGCAAGTGAAATAAAGAGTTCAGTTCGACATTCCAGCCACCTGAAGAAGGTCAGAGCGTGTAATGGCCGAAACATGATAAATATGGCAACAAAGATGAGGACAATAGTCCAAATAATGTAAATAGTGTATATAATACTTCATCTCAGAAATATAAACAGATACTTTCAAATTAATGAAGTCAAAATCACATTCTGAGTGCCCAGAATTTATTGAAAAAAAATATGAACACTGAAAGTCAACTAATATAACACTATGCAGAAATAGAGCAAAATTATCACACCTGTTGGACAAACACCACAGAGAAAAGTTAGAACAAGCGGAGCTTTTCGGTTTTGATCACAAAAGTAAATATTTTCAAAAAATAGAGAAAGACAAAAATGATCACTCTCTTTAAAAGAAAACTGCAATGACATCAAGAAATATACAAACTCAAGCGAGTCAGCCCAAATGGCACCATCAATGAGTTCTATCAACAAATGCAAGATTGAAATACAACATAGAAACCAGTACTCAAAAAGCCTGAACAAAGAGTGTAACAATTATAGAATATATAATTCACAAAAGCAATACCAAGTTATAAACAAGAACATGTCTATTCAATAAATGCCTCATTTACCTGAGGATGATTATAGTATGGGCCATCTGTAATGTGGGGAAAACAGCATCAAATTAAATAGAACTGAATTTTAATTGATATTGATCTGGTTTAAAGTAATTTATCAATGGCAGTAAAGTCTGTGCTTTGTTTCAATTTCAGGGTTTCCATATCAGCAAACACCTGTCTGACACCCAGCAATCTGAGATGAGAGCTTACATGGCACTGGTGGAAAATGTGCTTGTCAATGCTGAGGTGAAGTATCTATAATATCAAGTTCCATGATTAAAATTCATGAAATCCTACAAGTACAGAGTCAGAATTGTTGGATTACATGACAAAAAGTAAAGATATAACCAATGCATACAAATCACTTACTAATCAATGATTTACTTGCATTCAACAATATCTTCATACCAAGTTTATTTTCCTTTTGGAACTTAATGTGACCCTCTTTCAAAAAGAAATAAATTTTTGGATAAAGGAAGTTACATGTTTCAAGCATCTACTTGATCATTTATTCAATGTGTCTAAACTTTCAAAATGGCATTGCTAAAACTATTTTCAAATCCATTTTATCAAACAAAAACTATCACAAAAAAATTCTTTGAACCATTTTGTCTTAAAAAGCTGTGATATACTGAAAATTTCTCAAGTAGTATTTTTTCTTGTTATGATGAATTTCTGAAGATATTAAATATATTTTTGGTTTTTATAGCTACCACAATTTTTACAACATTGTTAGCATAACATTCTATAACAAACTTCTATCTATGATTATGTTAGATCTAGCAATTTATAAATTTAAATAACATTTGTTTCAAAAAAAAGTTGTTTCCAATAGCTTCTTAAATTGAGGTTTTTATTTCTTGCATCCACATTTCAAGGCATGATTGTCTCTAATACCCCAGTCAAGAAATTAGATTATTCAAAAATATTTGTAGCAATCAAGATTTTATTATTATTATTATTAATGTTGAGTTTTTATTTTTATAAATTTTTGCTATTATTTTCTTTATATGTGATCTTCCTTTCAGCTTTATTTGTCTTGGTGCCATGAGGATGTATATTATGAGGTAAATAAATCTCTTTTCATTTAATTATAACTTTAAAAAAAACTATTATCATGTGGACAATACCATTATTCTCTATCTTTTATAAGTAGATCGATATTAAATGTCAGCAATGATGTTACTGAATTCTTATTTTCAAGAGATTTTGTAGGATCCTTGCAAGTCATCAGTTATTTCATTTTGCTTAAAGTTTCCTGTATTAACACTCTTATGCATTACATATCCAATTTTCTTTTCTTTAAATGCTCATTACAAACCTTCTTTGTATCTCTTATGTTACTTTTTGATAAACAGGGAAAAATAACTTAGACTTAAATGTGTGAATAACTTAATACATTAATTGTATATATTAATTGAATATATCCATTAATGATTCTGCATTTTTCTTGTTTGTTTCCAAGATCACTAAACCTCGCTATAGTTCATGTTATCCATGGCCAATCAACCTGATTCTACCTCTGAAAAAGTTTGCAGAAATTAAAAGCAGGTTAAGCAGTATTGGTTGGTACAACAAGTCATTTGAAGATGTAAGTTGTGTTGCTTGTGTTATTTTTTTTTCCTTCCTATCAAGCCATTGCAAAAAAACTTACCTTCATTAAAATTAGGTAATCTAGCTATTTCTAGATACTAACATATTTGCTGTCTCTCCCTCTCTATATAGCTATCTATATATATGTATACACACACATTTCATTAAAGACGATAGGCAAGGTACTGCGATTAAGCTTTTTATTTAATTTTTCTTGTATTCGAACAAGTGTTTTCTTTTCTGGACACAGAGTATGTAGAAACTGTCCAAATGTTCTGTAATTCCAAGCACTTTCAGCTATACTTTTAGCCATTATCAAGGATGATTTTATTTTTGCTTAGTAATTGGGTGTCTGGGAATTGTGTATGTTTCTAGAGTTATAGTGATGTTTTATTTTCCGAACACAGTTAGCACATTGTGACTATGTTCGTAGTGAACACTAATAATTCTATCCCACTGCCATCTTTCAAACCATTTATACTCAAAAAATAACTATATGCATGCACAACTAAAGTCCTATTCTATGATCATAATAGCAACATTTACACCCAAACTAATGGTGTTCTTATGGGAAATCTACTTGGCCGTGCTTCTCCAATTATTACATGTCCCATGTAGAAAACATGATATTTAAACAGGTCTGTAAACTTGAAATATATGTCTGCTATATAGGTGATATTTTTATTTTAGCGAATAACAAGAGAAATAGATACTCAAAAGACCACATTTGTAAAAAAAAACAAAAAAACTGTCCTTAACTTTACCGATGAACTTAGTCAAAAGAATAAACTCCCATTCTTAGACGTACTTGTAGAATATAGTAACAACACTTTTACCACTTCATTGTATAAAAACCCCATTAGCAGAAACTCTTGCCACCTTAACTTAAAGAGTGAATACCCACTCAGATACAAAATAGCAGTGATAAAAAAACTTCCTAAAAAGAGCATGCCAGAATTCATCCTCTCGACTACTCTTTCTTAAAGTATTCAATAATACAAAATGGACACTAGTTAACAATGGCTTCCCTAACCACCTTATAGACCACCAAATTAGACTATTTCTTCCTAAAGTAAATAACAATAATAGTAAACACACAGTCAAAAATAACATAAATATTTTCTACAAAAGCCAAATGCACATTAACTACAAACAAGATGAAGCTTCACTTAGAAATATCATAAAGAAATACACTACCCCAATTGACCCAAACAAAAAATTCAAATTATCTACTACAAAAAATTTAGAATAGCTAACCTACCTTATCCTCTAAAATAACAACACACCAGCAAAATCAAAATTACAATGAACAAACATTATTCATGAGTTCAAATGCCCCTTAAGGAACTGTGTTTCTGATCAAACCAAATTCATGGCTATTCAGACACCTTATGTTACACCTATCCAACTACAGTTCTATTAGAATCCATTTAAACATACACACAAACATACCAGACTTCATCCAAAACATACTAGTAGAAAATACAAATATAATAGCCTCATCCACATATAAAAAAAGGATTAAAAATAATGGAAGCCTTAATAATAAAAAGAAAAGGTCAACACTCAATAATATTAACTACAAACATGGCCACAATGTGCTAATTGTGTTTGAAAAATAAAACATCCCTATGACACTAGAAACATACACACAGTCCATACACCCAATTAAAAAGCAAAAATAAAATCATCCTTGATAATGGCTAAAAGTATAGCCGTAAGCACTCAGAATTGCAGAACATTTGGACACAGAAAAAAAAACGTGTCCAGAAAAAAAAACATGTTCGAAACACAGGAAAAAATTAAATAAAAAGCTTACTCGCAGTACCTTGTCTGTCGTCTTTAATGAAACATCTATAAATGAAGGATTATACTATATATATATATATATATATATATATATATATATATATATATATATAAAACAGGTTGTTGTTGCCACGCCAGGATAAAATAATCTTAAGGACAGTGGTCATAATTTATTATTAAAATAGGATATGAAAGTATCATCATCAGAATAAAACAAAGTAGTTGATAAGAAAAATTTTTACCAATCAACTGATATTAAGATGTAAATTACTGAACCATATATATATATAGAGAGAGAGAGAGAGAGAGAGGTGGTGCATGGCTGAGTGGTTTGCATTCCAATCATAAAACACAAGTTTGAATCTCAACAAGGTTGATTTGTCTTGATAATATATCAACCTGGAGAGTTGATTCCAGCACCATTCAGAAGTGCCTGAAAACCATACCACAGGTTGACCCAAGTCTAGTAAGTGAAATTGGGTCGATGGAATTGTTCCAAACCTGTTAATAGCCATGCTAGCATGAAGTCACAAATCATTAAGACCAAGGGTTCGAGCGTACTGGCTGTTTAAACTGTTGATTATGTGTACTCTCTCCCAGAAACTGTAACTGAGGCCTACTCAACACGGTTACAGTATAAACAACAGGTTGACTCTGTAGTGTAGGTGTTGAAGAAACACAAAATGTTCCTGAGCAGGTGTCTACAACAGAGATTAGTTAGCCACCTAGCAAATGGGCATATTCAAAAACAAGTAGCCAGCTATTATTATATATACAAGAGAGTAAAGAAAAATTCTCAGATTGACTCGTTTACCAAAATCTGATCAATTCTTGGTTAGACTGAGAACTTTTCAGCAATCCCTTATATTTAATAATTGTTATCCAAATGATATATTGTATTCTTCACTTTAAGAAAGAGACAGGGAATATAGTTTGATAATTATCACTACTTGTATCCTATAATAATTGTTAGATTTGCATATAAATTTCATACACTATCAACTATCATGGAAGAGATGTACCTTTTTCATGTTGTAATGTCATATAAATAACTCCAATAGAATAAAGACTAGCTACTTCAAAACTGAAGCACTGAGAAATCAAATACATAACATTTCTTGGGAGGGGTTATGTATGGAAGATGTGTAATGAAAATACTTAAAGATGTTTTGTCAAATTGGTTAAGAAATGTTTATGTGCTGCATTTGTAATACTAAATTCTGCTACTAATAGAATTTACTTGTAAAACTCACCAAATCTGAAATACTCTTCTTCAACAGCAAATAACACAATTTTATATGTAAAGGCAATTTAAATTTTTGTTTTTATTTTGATATGTCCCACTGATTATCTGAGATCATAAAAAAGAATTTTATTTAACAGGAACAAAATCTACATTAGCAAGACAAAACCTCACTTTTGATATTGTATTCCATAGATTTATATATATTTGCATTTATTAACCACTTCTGTGTCGTTTTATATTCAGTCACTGTTTAAAAAGTCATAAAATCCAAAATGATTATAAACATGAAAATTATTTTTTTAAATGTAAAATATTTTTAACTTCCTTAAGTCTTAGTGTAATATAGTTTCTTTTCTTTTTTAATTAGTACCTTTTATTTTTGCTTCTTTTTTTAAAAAAAAAAATAATGCCTTTAAGTCTAATGCTCTCAGTATGAAGGAGTACTGAAAAGTTCTCAGTCCAACCAAGAAGGGATTCTCCCAAAATTCTGATGTTTTGTCAGAATTTGAGAAATGGGCCAGGCCAAGAACGTTTCAGAACTTACCCTGTATAATTTTAATTGTTATATCTAAGAATAAATTTGCTGATAACAATATAAAGTGATAGAATAATTGCTGAAATTTGTAAAATCACCAATGTGTTGCACCTATTGTTACATGCTTGTATATCAGCAACATTTCTTTGCATACAGGTTTGTGAAGAGATTAATACATGCTGTCAGGCTCTCTCTGAAAGACTTGGTAACCAAGCTTACTTTTTTGGTGACAAGTAAGTATTTTTAATACCATTTTGTGTGTTTATGTACAGAAATACAAAAAAATAAATAAGCAAAACCTATAGTAGTTGGTTTCAACCTCCCTCACTTGAAGAAATGGACTGAACTAGATGATTCTGTATGTCATATAAAGATAGAATTGTCTTTAAAATTTACTCAGCTCTGTTTATGCAGCCACTCAACTGCAGTACATACAAGCCATTGTAAATATTCAGATGATAAAAAAATGGGCTGCATATGAACTTAAGAGATTAAAAATCATTCAGCTTTTGAATACTTTCCACAGAAAAAAACATACATTTTTAAACAATGTACTCACTTTTAATGAAAAACAAAATCCAATAAGGGGAGAAAATTCTTTTGTTTTGTATGGTTCAAATAGAATTGTAATGAATTATTCAAGCCTAAATAAACTGTTACTACACCATGCTGCAGGATAAAATTGGTTCATATGAATGAAGCATCAAAAAAGATTTTTATACATGGTGATTTTTTTTTCTGCATGATAGTACTCTTCTTCAAGTTACAAACAGTGCAGCAAATGACCATGGAGCTGTGATGGGAAGTTCTTCCACATGGAATATAATATTCTCTAGACCTCTTAACTTCAGACTATTACTAGTTTCACTCCAAGAAACAGTCTCATCTGATTGACAGCTTAAAATTTACAATATAAAGAAAAATCCTTGTGGTATTTTATGAATCAAAACCAAATTGTTCCTTTATAACAATGTGAAATTTACCTGAAAGATGGCATAGTCATAAAAATCTAGGGAAAATACTTTTTCATTTTTTTTAGTCGTGCCATTTACCTTCAGATTGTAGGTGATCATGAATCTCCACAGATTCCTTTTCTTTATTATCTATGAATTGCTATAGATTCTTGGGAAATACAGTGAAGTGTTTTTCCATTGCTTTCTCCATGGTTTGAAATTCAAAGTTTTCTTTCTCTTAGAGAGTCCAGCTTGAGGGATTTGTACAAAAGTAAACACAAGAGACTAACACAGAATTTTAATTTTAATGACTGAATTAGAAAACTAAGAATTTATGCAAATAAAAGATTTTGTTTACATTCATCTAATATCTCCAGTAAATGTTAGCCTCTTCAAACCATCATTTTTTTTTATTTTATTGCACTCAGAATTGAAGTCAATATTTTATGAATATTTTCAGGTTTCAAATGATAATGCAATGTTTTATTTACTTTTTCTCTCTCTATCAGTCCGTTAATGATTTTTTTCGTTTTCTCATCTTAATTTCTTTTCAGACCTACAGAACTTGATGCCTTAGTATTTGGCCACCTATTCACACTGATCACAACTGATCTGCCAGTAACAAAATTTGCTGAAGTCATTCAAAAGTATGAAAACTTGGTTGATTTCTGTGATAAAATTGAAGATACATATTTCAAAAAGAAAAATCTAAAAGCTTGAAGGCTGCAATTAGTCCGACACCTTTACACATAAAGTACAATCGTGGCAAGAGTGACAAAGCAAGATGAGAATGACCACAAAGAGTCTATTATTACAGCCAACTTGACCAAATAGACATGAATAAAGGAGTCATTACAGGTCTGATGGCAAAAACTGTAGAAAGTTCCTTTCTTGAGAAGAACTCATTTGCCAGAACCCAAGTCATTGGTTGTACTTGAAGTTTGTCTAGTGCCAAACATAGTCTTACAACTATTCATATCAAGCGATGTGTTTGAATTTGATTTCTAAATGATGGTTGAATGGACTGAGAGTAGAAATTGCATTGATTTTTTATCAATAGTTGTAAATTTAACAAACAAGAAAGGTTTCCTTAACAGATAATTAGTGGTTATTTAGTAATCAGTATGAAAGTTAGTTTTATGACTCCTACGATTGATGGTTTCTTGTCTCTCTAATTGGCATTAGATGTATCAGCAAGGACTTTCATTCACAATGAATAACTTATTTTGATCAGCATTTACACCAAGATCATTTTGCCAATTCTTGCTTTAATGGTTTTTTGGCCATTGGTTGAGCATTTTTGTTTCAGTTTGGTTTGGATGAAAAGATTTGTCACTGATTTGAAGTTTCCATTAGTTTCCTTCCCAAGTGGTTTTCTTGTATTTTATAAAAAGTTTTTCTTTTTTGTCAATCAGACATGAGTATTTTTTCTTAATTCTTCATTTTACTAAAATTTAAAATTTTTTAGTGATATTACTGAAACATTTTATTTTGAGGAATTATGATTGGATACATTTGAAACTATCACTAATATTTTTGTCTTTTTCAACATTTTTATCAAAGCATTTAACTTATCTCAATAAGTAAGCTGACCTGACAATTTAGGATTTACTCAGTTTACTATATCTTTGGGATGAAATTGATAAACTACTTCTATGATATCACCTGATGATTTATGAATACAAGTAAAATAAATATGGGACATATTTAAAAAGAAGAAAAAGAAGAGTGAACTACAGTCTGAATTATCTACATTTTTTTTTTTTTTTTTTTTAAGTTCAAATTTGTCAGACAAAAATGAATGCCAAGAAAATTTTTTTGTAAAAATGGGTTGATTTCAAAAAAATAAATAAGGGAAACATTTAAATATTCGAATTTCCTGGAAACATTTTGTGTCCAAATTCTATAGTCTGATGAGATTTTATTTTACTTAAAAAAAAAAAAAAAAAAGAACGTGTTATTTTCATTTGAATGGATAAAAACATTGAAATCTTCTTAAAGTTCGCATGTCCCACTCTTGATTTTACTTTCTAAATTAAAAAAAAGTTTATTAAGAGTAACAGTGAAATCAACTGTTTGTTTTGTCCATCTATCAAATATTTAATTCCTGGTGTCATTTCTTGCCTTCTTACTGCTGAATAGGCAGCAGAAAGTGTTTTTGACTGCTACCTTTGTGTTGGTCACTGGCACAGGAAATAAGTTTCTCATATTAGTAAATAAAAAAATTCTTAATTTTAATTTTGTCTTGCCTCATTTTCTATTCAGTTTATATTTTTTAAAAAATCTTCATTATTTTGTTTGAGATTTAGTAACTCGATATAGTTCTGAATTAGTATAATTATTTATAAAAAAATTTATCTTATTTCTTGTATCATAAAACATTTAAAATTATTAAAATCACTTTTCAATAAGGTTTGAGTAAAATTCATGACTTGCATAATATATGTTTCATTTATTAACAATAGTGATTGCTTCAGAGTCTGTCTATATTTACAAATATGGCGACAAAGATGAGGACAATAGTCCGACTAATGGACAAATATGGCGACAAAGATGAGGACAATAGTCCGACTAATGTAAATACTGTAGTGATTGCTTGTATTGCATATTTGACAATGTTATTAAAACTAGATATTGGTAGCCTCTACAACATGATAGATAAAGAATATCTGAATAAGATTATTCCTATGACAGCAATAAGCATTTTACTCCATATTCATTTGTTTCCACAGCCACAGTTTTAATGGGTGAAGATATCCAAGTGCCCACTAACTACAGTCAGTGGGCAATTGGTATTTGTAGTATGAATATAATTGTCAGTTATGACAAACCAATAAAATTGGTTACTTCTGCAAGAAAAAATATATAATGGTTCCTCTCTAAGAACACCAAGATATTTCATGCATATACACATATTTACAAAGTGAGGAAAATATTGTCATTGGTGTAAAATTTTCATCAATGTCTTGTTAGATTAAAATTATCTAATTAATCACAATTTCTCTTGTATATGTGTGTGTGTTATATATACACACGATATGAATAAAAATGGCTCTAGTGCTTGTTTTTACAAATTATATGCATTCTAAGATTTAAAGAACACATTGTTACAAAAATTATAAAAAGATCTTTACTTTAAATGTACAATGTCTCAAAGGTATAAATATATACATGTCTAATTCTACATGTATGTATGAATCTAATTTGTGCATGTTCAATTTTCTATGTTCTTTGAAGCATTTTTCATGTTAATGCTGTGGTCTATTTGGATTTTTTCTTACTTTAATATTAGTAAAATACTTGCTGCTGTCACAATTCCAATAATTATTGCTTTCTCTTGTAAGTTTTATTATTATGAGAAAGTTATTTAAGTGGTAGAACAGTCATTCTCACCCTCTTGAAGGAAATTTAGAATTTCAGAAAGGAATTACAACTTACAAACTACAATTCTAAAATGCACCTTTTGAGTGAAACAATTTTTAGAAGTATGAAATGAAATTTGGAAATCTAAAAAAAAAGGTGCATAAGCAAAAATAGGTTGAGAACTACTGCTATAAGGTCATCATTTGAGCCATAAATGTCTTAAAAATGAATCCCTGATTCAGTAAGGCTCACTCAATGGTTACCAATACTTTGGGTACTCAAATAGATTAACCAATCTCAGAAGAAGCTTGTTGAATGATAGTTTGTAGACTGACCTCAAAGACCTGCTCATATAGTGATTTCAATCATAACTGGGTGCCATTGTTTGAGATGAAGCTCTCCAAATATCAACATCAGCCAAGCTCAATACTGTCATTTGATGAAAACAAAATTATTTTTCAAGTTTCCAAATGTCAAACTTTATAGTACTTGTACTCAAATCATGAATTCAACTGCTTACACTTGACACTTTTCATAATTCTATTTGAAGTTATCATGAGCAAATAAAATGTTATAAAAGCAAGAGAAATTGCAATTTTAAGAGATAGTCTTTTGTATTACTGTACATCAGATGGTGTAAACATTGTATTAATCAAACCTTGTTAGAAATTCACTCAAAGAAAAACATTTGACTTCTGTAATATATATTTTTTTTTAGTTAATTTCTGAGGGTAACATGTATGTGTATAAAAAAAAATTGTATCATTGAAAATTGTTCTTGTTTTTTGTTTGTTTTGTTTGTTTTTTTTCTTAAAAAAAATAAAATGTAAATTAGTTATATGACTTTGTATTTATTTTTTTATTTTTCATCCCACTAACAATTCTTTTATTTTCTAAATAAGTATATGGATGTATTTTATGAAAATACATGCAAAATAACAAGAAAATTCAGATTATCTTAACCCATAAATGCCTACCATCTCCAAAAATGGAATGATGGGCATTTATGGGTTATATACAGAAATCTATAATTAATACCATATTTTTTTTTTTTTAAATTTTCACAATTGATTTTATAATGAGCATTAATGGGTTTAATATTATGTACATAAATATCAAATATAGTCTTGATAGTGCATAGGTGGAAATAAGAAAGAAATTCTATTGCAACAAATTCTTTTCTGTCTCCACAAGACACACAAACAAATTTGAAATTAATGAAAGCAAATATTCTGAACTATACTCATGGGTTGTTTTTGTGATGGGACATTAAACATTGATTCAAACATGTCTATAAGATCCACTTTATTGCCTCTTTGATAACAGGTGCTGATTTAATCGGTTTTGTCATAAGCGTTCTAAAGCAGGCATGTCAAACTGGCTGCCCACAGACCGCATGCAGCCTTTTACATGCATCTTGGCGGCCATCACAAAGGTTTCTATAGCCATGGTATATCAAATTTTGTCTATATTGGTAATGCAAATTATTAAAAACAGATCTTTTTTCAATTAGTATGATTAAATTGTTTATTCTCAATGGGTTTTTTGCTTTCGAATGTCAGCAACTATTTTTAACTTCCAGTTAATCATATGATCATCCTTGAAAACTAAATAAGAAAAATGTAAAGTGAAAACTTTCATAATTTTGTAATATTTTCCCATAAAAATGTCAAATTATACTCCATCACCATCAGCGGTAAATTTTACAGTGAAGGAGATTTCATAAAGCGATGTCTTGTAAAAACAGTTGAAATTGTATGTCCAGAGAAGTCACACTAATTTCAAGACATTTCATTAAGCAGGAACACTGTTGCTGAATGGATTGATGAAATGGTAGGTGATTTGAGTCGACAGTTGAAGACTTTATCATCAAGTTTTGAACATTTTTCTATTGCTCTGGATGAGACTGTTGACATAGATGGAATAGCACAGCTTGCTATTTTCATCAGGGCTTGTGACAATGAATTTCAAATTTATGAAGACTTAATTGAACTGATCTCAATGCATGATACTACAAGCCAGGACATTTTTGAGTAAGTTGAACAACTCCATAAGTATGGTCTTGATTTGAGTAAACTTGTGTGTTTATCTACTGATGGTGCTGCCACAATATGGTTGGGAGACATAATGGTGTTGCTGCCAAGTTAGTTACATGTTTATCCAGATTTAACATTCAAGCATTTTTCACTGTATAATTCATCACAGAACTTATGTTCTAAGATTTTGAAAGTAGATCATGTGTTGAGTTTTATCATGAAAACAGTGAACTATATCAGAGGTTGTGCTCTGCATCAATTGTTGTGTTTTTGGAAATGAAGTGTCAAAGCACACATGAATTGAAAGATGAAAGCTGGCTCCAAGATCTAGCTTTTTCGGTGGATATTACTGCCCAATTAAGTGATCTTAATTTGAAATTACAAGGGAAAAATAAGCTCATCACTCAGTTATATGATGATATCAAATGTTTCATTGCAAAATTAGCTTTATTGAAGTCCCAGTTGTCACCTGAAAACTTGATTCATTTTCCTATGTGCAAGGAGTTGAAAAAAACTGCCAATACCGAGTCCGTATTTATCTTTGCTAAGTACGACAATTACCTGGAATTGCTGTCAAAGGAATTTCACCAAAGATTTTGTGATTTTTCATCTTGTGAATATCAGTTTGCATTATTCTCAGCACCATTCACTTTTGATCTTGCTCAGGCAGAGGAAAGTCTACAGATGGAACGACTGGAAATGCAGACTGACTCAACACTCAAGGGAAAGTACCTAGAAGTAGGGGTACCCAGATTTTTTTCATACCTTCCTCAGACATTTATGAACTTCAGAAAGTTTGCCACATATGCCTATGAGCAGTTATTTTCATTTATGAAGGCCACAAAAACGTCTCAAAGAACCAGATTAACTGATAAACATTTGGCATCTTTGATCAAAGTGGGATCTTCACAGACATTTCAACCTGATATATTGAGAATAGTTTATCTAAAGTGATGTCAATCATTAAGACAACTTAAAAATGATTAAATTGTACTACCTTGTAAATATTTTGTATTTAAAGTTTTGTTACCACAAGCTGTGATTAATGTAAGACTGTAAGCGGGTGCTGCCCTCGAGGCTGCAGATATGGCCGATGCGACCCTCCATATGCCCTGAGTTTGACATGCCTGTTCTAACGAGTAACAGCTCAGAAGGATGATGCTATAACAGCTAATTGGCTGTTGCTTCTTTTAAATTTTCAATCCTCCATATGGAAGCAAGATGAAATATGGTGATGCCTAAAGCTATATATATACATATATAAAAGAAAGATTTTGTCTTTATGTATGCTTATTTGACTGAGTACACGTCTTTTTCATAACTTCCTTTACCCACTCCTTTTAAATTTGGGAAAAAAAAATGGAAAGTAATTTGCTCACCTTAGTTAAAAGAAAACTGACTGGTGAGCTGAAATAAAAAACAAAACAAATTTGCGACCCTTAAGAAATTTTCTTTGGCCCAATGAAAATATATATATATATATATATATATATATATATATATAAATAAAAGAATGATTGTATTTATATGTATATGTTTGTACAACAACTGAGTGCATGTCTTTTTATAAAGAAAAACTGTTGAGAACACTAAATGATATATTAATAAATTAAAAAATAAAACAAATTAATAAAGGATAAAACAATTAAAAAAAAACATAAACAAGAAGAATAATAAAAACAACTAAAATCGAACAACCAGTTACTAAAAATCAGCTCTGAATTGTAAAATACAAAACCCAATTAAACTAAAACATTATTGAATTAGAAAAGCTTTTAATTGCCTTTATGAATAATACATGTTAAGGATAATATTGTCTGAAGCCAAAAAATGTTTTCAATGAAAAACAAATTTTTACAAGAATTGTTTTCTTTCTTATTTTCTTTTTTTTTAATCACAATAATTTATAAAGTTTTTAAATCTTAAAATTCACTTTCAATGTATTATTAAGTAAAACTATTTTTATTAATCATAAATCTAAAAGCTTATTACAATCTGCAAACGATCTGTATTTAAAAAACATTTTACATTGTTTCTGGATAAACATGCCTTTTTATATATATATATATATATATATATATATATATATATAATGTTCATACATGACATTAAAAAGTCATGTTTTAAGAGTTGTTTAAAATTTCCTAACTGGCATAATATAAAAATTAATAAAATACCATGAAATTTCATAAGAGATGTACATAAAAATTATGAATACTTCTCTTATGAAATTTTATGTTATATCAATTTTTTATATTAGTTATATTATTGTTATACAATATTTTAAATTTTATTATTTTTCCAGAAAGCATCTACAAACGTATAGCCATACATTTGTAGATGCTTTCTGGAAGCTAAATTACCTGTCTGTGCATTGAATATTGCTGCCATATCTGGTCTGGCATATATCTCAAGATTTTCAACAAAATTCAATGTATTTGTAATGTTATCAGTTCTGACCTGGCATCTCAGCTTCACTTTCCCGCTACTATGACATGGCTTCTCTTTGTCTTTTCTATAGATATTTTCATAGCAATTGTCCTAATGAGCTTTCCTTGGTATTTCAACTGCATGAATTTAAGCGTACTACTAGATTGGCAACTAGGTCTTATCATTTTATTGTTGAAATAGCTAAATGTAACTGTAAGCTAGCTATAGACTTTTTTTTACATCATGTAGAATCAGAAATAACAAGAACTAATTTGGGGGCATAATCACTACCATATTAGAATCCAGAATCAGGCTATTTGAAAAATTTAGCTCTTGTTTCTTTGAATTCATTAATGCCTCCTCCATCATAAAAACAATTTCCTAGAAAGAAGTTTC
The DNA here is from genome assembly GCA_903632075.3 of Acanthosepion pharaonis. Lineage (NCBI taxonomy): Eukaryota > Metazoa > Mollusca > Cephalopoda > Sepiida > Sepiidae > Acanthosepion > Acanthosepion pharaonis. The sequence goes on along the minus strand of CAHIKZ030001896.1, from coordinate 304,659 downwards.
TTCCAAACGTGATTGGAAACCTTTTTAAAATGTCATGTTATGGAAGAGATGAAAAAGAAAAAAAAATACTAAGTGCCTTTGTAAATATACAAGGCTCTCCCCCATCTTTTCCCTAACCAGACAGTGAAACCCTATGCTACATTCATGTCAATGGGCACAAGAACTAGGAAAGGCCCACTGCACACTCACAAGAAAATGGAAGTTGAAAATAAATGCCATGGCAAGGAATGAAAACTCAAACTCTTTTTTTTTTTGTTTATCTCAAGGTTTCTCTTGTTACTGTCTGGATAGGCATGTAGGTGATACGTGGGGACCACTTTTTTCTCGCACTTCTTGCTTGTGGAACTCCCCTCTGGTTTCAAACTTTCCAGCCAACTTTAATCTGCAAAAATTCAAATGCAATGTCACTTGCTATCTACTGTCCTCCTGATTATTCTTTTCTTTTCCCACTCATGATTAATGTTTCTGTTCATAATTCTTCCATACCCAGTAACCCCTTGTGCCTTAGTGGCTTTACTGCCTTTCATGGGGTGAAACCGATTAAAATACAAAAACTAAAACATCTGTCATTTCCAACTAACAGATCAGTTTTTCCCCTTCAACCAGCAAGAACTCTGATTTTCTCCTACCACCTATCTGCCCATTGCTACATCATGATGTGCGGTTAACAACTCTATCTTGATAGACAGTACGCACACAGTAAAGAGCAATCCATCACTACTTCAATCACAACTGACTTAATAGAAGCCTGGAACCAGAAATTTTTAATGTCTGGTTTGTTGTTAAAAGTTATCATTTATTTATCTACTATTGAAATATTTTCATAAAGGTGCAAAAATTTTATTACAGCAATAAAATCAGACATATTAAAAGAACATTCATAACAGAAAAGAGGTAACAAAAAATATATATTACCATAAATGGGTAATTCAAAATTTTAATACCAAATAAAAACAACTAAACTGGTTTATCGGTCCTCTCTCATTAGAGCAAAAATTGAGGACAAAAAAAAATGTGCACAATGAAATAAAACAAAAATGTACAACTCCAGACAAATATTATATGCAAACAAAAAATATAACATTAAAGGCTAATTATCTTTAAGCTCACCAACCACAACTTCTGTTTACAGAGAGATGGTTGGTAGGACTTAATATATACTGATTTCAAAACCTTCAGGTGAAAATTGGTATTAACCTTACTCTGTTCCGAGAACCTGTCAGGGCTACAAGACTGAGCACACTGCTATTATTGTATTCTCTTTTGGTCAAGTGGGTGGCAGATTTGAAGACTCCACTTTCAGACCTTACTGCCAGCCATAAAAGCACAACACACTTAATAGGAAGATAGAATCTTTCATCAACCTCATCTGTGTGAGTGTCCCAATCATAGTGTCTCACCTTCTGAAGACTACAAAATGCACAATACTGTTTTGGAGGGAAACCAAAGAAAGTGTGTAGAATTATGAGAATAGTTACCACATTATTTTGACAAGAATTTTGACTTAAATAAGTTTTTAACAAATAAAGCCTGTTTTTTTTGTTTTTGCTTTATTTATAAAACCAAGGTTACACTATAGCAAAATATATAATTACATGGCCATATTTTGACGAGATAAATTTAAAAATCCAGCTCTATTTTGTTCCTAAACTGAAAAATAAACATTAGAGTCATAGTGACAGCACTGTACTATAATCATGGCAGTATGGTGTCTCTTGGGCAGAATAGTCTGATGGAGTCCATCCCTATTCAGACTGGTTTTAAATTCTGTTTTTCTTTTCCTAGATTGGTTGCCAGCCCAAGGCAAAAGAGCCCAGTATTCTCTTCTATTTAACCCATAACTGGTGGAAAGCAAGTTCATGCTTTTTCCAAGGGCATTAGCATAATGCCCTTGGAAAAAGTTTCCCTGTGCACCACAAGATATTATACTGTTTTATAAAACAGAATTGACTAGAATTTGAACTTGGCTTGCTGATTTCACTTTCTGTGCCCATGACACTTATACTATCCATCTATCCACGCATTCAACTGAAAATAGAAATCTGTATCTGATTACTGAGACTTTGAAAATACAAAACATTAAATAAAAACATATTTTCAAATTCCCTCTACAACTACAATATCATCAAGTCTAAAAATAGACACAAAAAAGCAGACTTGGTCCTGCCCTACATGTACATTGTAATAAGCACACCATGTGACTCTTCTCAACCAATAAGAACACAAAAAATATTCAATTTTGGCTTTCATTTGGAGCCTACCTTCAGCTAAGAATGGACCAGAAACCACACAGATGACTCACAGTAAACACATACAGAAGTGCACATCTGACAACTCATAACAAGCACAAAAGATGGCTCTGTGCAAGCACATGTAGAAGCACACACAGCACATTCACTTATTCATATCTTGCTGAAGAATGCCTTCTCATTTGGGTACTCACACCATACAGCAAAATCAACTCAAGCAAGATAAAATACTTACCTGAACACCCAACCATGTCAACTGCAGGAAAAGAAACTTTCTAAGTGAATTACTTATATTCATAAATATATACACATACACTCACACACATACATATATAATTTCACATCTACATATATTACACACACTCATGCATCCATACATGCACAGGCATTTGATTTTCCCAAACTTTATTTTGCCAGACTTTTTAGCAATTCTCTCTAATCTTTCTAAGAACACCTTTTCTCTTTCACTTGTTATCATTGTTGTTATTAAATCATATTCAAATTTCCTTGCCAATGTTACTTTATTCTTTGTTTGGAGTATGTGAAGGATCATTTGCCCTTTCTTTCTCTTGTTTGCTGCCCACACACCTACATATATTACACACACACTCATGCATCTGTACATACACAGACATTTGATTTTCCTGAACTTTATTTCTTTAGACTATTTACAAAATCTCTCTAAGCCTTCTAAAACATCTTTTCTCTTTCACTTGTTACTATTGTTGTTATTAAATTATATTCAAATTTGACGATGTTGCTTTATTGTTTGTTTGATACATTATTCAGACTATTGTCATCATCTTTGTCGCCATATTTATCAGAATGTTTTGGCCGTTGTATGCTCCTGCCTTCTTCAGGTGGTTGGAATGTTGAACTGAACTCTTTATTTTGCTCACTGTGGTAGACTATTCTAGTTCCACTTGCCATATTTAACGGATGTCAGTTATCAATTATCTCCTGTTAATTTCCCTCTGAAAGTTCCACTGCCTTAACTGGGTATTGAACTCACACTCTTTGGGTCCTGTCACTGGATCTAACCAATGCCTTTATCCACTGTGCCATGTGTTCAATACCCGGTTAAGGCAGTGGAGAACTTTCAGAGAGAAATTAACAGGAGATAACTGATAACTGACATCCATTAAACATGGCAAGTGGAACTAGAACAGTCTACCCCAGTGAGCGAAATAAAGGGTTCAGTTCGACATTCCAACCACCTGAAGGGGGCTGGAGCATACAACAGCCGAAACATTATGATAAATGTGGCAACAAAGATGAGAACAATAGTCCAAATAATGTAAATAATGTACATAATACCTCATCTCAGAAATATAGACAGATACTGTTTGTTTGATGTATGCAAATGATTATTTGGCATCAATTTACCTTTCTTCTAAAGAGGATCAGCAGTAAACACCTTCATTTGACTGTCAAAACAAGGCCAGCAACAATCAGCAGTTGCCCTGTGCTCCACAAGATATTACACTTTGATCTATATAAGAATGGACCAAAGATGACACAGATGACTCACAGATTCTTATATAAAGGGTGATTGAAAGATAACTCCCCATTTTAAAATACTTATAATTTATTTATCAAATATAATTTTTACAAAAAATGGATATGAGAGGAAAATGTTTAGCATGAGGTTTTATTTCAAATTTGATATGGGCACTAGATTTCGCTACTAGCTACTTGAGCTGCCCAGGAATTGCATCAACTGATTTCACCAGAAACTCTTGTGGTATAGAAGATATAACTTCTTGTATTCACTCTTCAAGTTCTTCCAAAGTCTTGGTTTGTTATAGTAGACTTGTTCCTTTAATGAACCTCAAAGAAAAAAAAAGTCACAGTGTGTTAAGTCAGAACTCCTGGCTAGCCACTCATACATAAAATGAGTTACTTCTCAGTCACCCTATAGAAGACTATTTTCCTCTTTTATAATCTGTCAATCAGTCAGATTCTCTTGTGATAATGAAAATGGATCAGTTGAAAGTGATAGAAATAAAAAGAATGGAAACAACTGATTTTATTCACAAAGATAATGTATGTGCTCAGAAACATATTTGTCAATACACTTTTATCTTACACATTGCCATTTTGTTCACTTCATTGTATATACTGTTGAATGTGTGTACATATTTCAATGAATATGTGGATTTCATTCTTTCTTTCTTTCTTTTTATGTGGCATGTTCTTTCAGGACGTAGACGATCATGGCTCTCCACCTTCTTCTATCCCTTGCAGCTCTCAACAAGTTCCTCCCCTCTACTTCCTCCCCCAGACCACGTTCTGTCATCCACTTGCTTAAGCCCACCAGGTATATCATACACTGTTTTCCCTTGTCTCTCTTTCCCTCTATTTGACCTGTGTGTATCAGATTCTCTAGGCCCTCCTTCCTCATTATGTGTCCCAGGAACTTCAGCTACCTCTTCCTGATATTAAGTATAAAACTCCTCCTTGTTTGCAACCTTCTAAGACCTCATCGTTGCTCACACACTCAGTATCCTTAGCATCCTTCTGTAGAACCACATCACTGTCGCCACGAGTTTCCTCTTCAACTTTGAGAAAATCGTGTAACATTCGATGCTGTAAAGAAGGACAGCCTGAATCGATACTCCAAATATACAAAACAACCATTCGCCCTTGCATGGAGTATTGTTGCCATATATGGGCTGGAGCACCTTCTGCTTACCTTGGAGTTCTTGACAAGATCCAGAGACGGATATGTAATCTAATTGGCCCTGATCTAGCGTCTTGTCTGCAGTCACTCTCTCACAGACACGCCGTCGCCTCTCTCTGTCTTTTCTACAAATACTTCCATGGTAACTGCTCTGATGAGCTGCTCTCTCTGGTTCCCAGACTCCATGAATTCAAGCGCCCTACGAGGCTGGCATCCCGCTCTCACCCTTACACCGTAGAAACCTTCAAATGTAGCCATCTCTTCTACTCCAATAGCTTCATACCTCGCACCTCTCGCCAGTGGAACACCCTCCCCAATTACTGTTTCCCTGAAAGCTATAATCTCCAACTATTCAAATGTAATGTCAATCGGCATCTCCAATTACCTTGATCTACCCACTATCCTTCTCCTCTTCCTTTCTCCTATCACTCTTATCTGTTCTCGCTCCAAATCTTCCACAACCCCCTGCATCCTAGTGGCTTCACGCCTTGCTTGGGGCACAATGCTTAAAAAAAAAAAAAATATCACATAACAGATGAGTATTCTTTTCTTTGTTACTAAAGAAATCTTCCTGTCTCGCAATACTCTGCCCAGATTTTGGAATGTGTCCTTGGCCACCCCAATATGTCTACAGATCTCAGTGTCACACTTACCGTCCTCTGTCAAGACGCTTCCCAGATATTTAAACTTCTTAATTCTAATGTTCCCGACCTTCAAATTGCATTTTGGGCTCATCACTCACAGACTACATATGGTGATCTTTTTTTTATACAGTCTTGGATGGTGGATACTTAAAGTAACTCAGTTAATAAATAGTTCTCCCAAAAAGGTAATTAGTTTTTATCAAGCTCTACTAATACAACTATTTATTTTTTTAATGATTTATATTTCATTTTATTTTATTGATAAAAAAAAATTTTGTTATATTGTGGGGTAGTTAATGGTGTTGGTTAGAAAAGAATCAGAAGGGTTTTTGATGAAGGTTGCGTTTTTACATTAACACTCCACTTTAAATTTGTAAAGAAAACACAAAAATGATTGACAAGATCAATGAAAATTGAAAATCAACAAGTAAACATGTATTTAAAACAAGCATATACTTATAATTCTGTTAATAACAATAAAGATTAAGTCACACGAAGTGGTTTCCCTTGTATTGTGTGAAGAACAAATGTATGCTGTAATAATGTCTTTTATTTAAATTTGTTGGTAGTTTAAGAATGTTTGATGTTTGAGTTTGAAAGTTGAAATATTTGTGCAGAAGAATGATATTGTTCGAATAATTGACTTGGTTTGTAAACAGACAGTACACTGTGTTGTGTGAGTGTAGTTTATATCTGTGTATGTTTGTGAGTAGAAAATTGAATATACACATACGTGGTTTGGGTTGTGAAAATTTATAATCTACTGAAGTTATTTCTTTAATTTCTACTTTTTATAGATGTAAGGTGGCTCCCAGAACGAATGCGGGAAAGATATTGAAGAAAGTTTCATTTAATGTGATTGGCCAAAAATCGACCAATCGTTGATTTTTTTCTATACCTTGTTTGGTGAAGCAAAAACACAAGAAATTTTTATATGGCTCGTGCGATGCGTAAATTGTCTGTACAAAAGGTATTGTTTATTTTCTGTCCAATTACTGTTGAGTAATTTGTGGGCGTGGCGTACATAGGCATCCACTACAATATTTTCTTGGCGTGAACTGTTTATTTCTCAGCTGTATTACAGACCTATAAAATTTAAACCCTGGAGATTTTAGTCTCTAATTGTGGTAGGGGCATATTTTACAAAAACAGAAGAAACAGAAAGATTAAAAAATAAATAATGTTAACTCTAAAAATAAATTAAAACATTGAATTCAATTATTCCCAACAGGGGCGTGACTTTGAACCAACATTAACCCATTTTTTAAGCCACTTGTAAACCCCTATTCGGTAAACGAAACCTGCTATTGAAAAATTTTATCTCCGCAATAATTTAAGCGAATCCTTGCCAGAAATGGTTTACAAAAGATTTGTTGAGGCCTGAATAGGAAATATTTTCACTCAACAGCTTGTTGGGATTGCTATGAGTATGAATTTGGTAGCAGAAGGTTTTTATATTAAGATGGTTAGTTTACAGGCATGTTCACCATATTAATCCACAACAATATAGAATACATTCAAAAACGAATCAATCACAAGGCAATTGAGTAAGAAACACCGATTATGAGATTTCAATAAAACAACATGCATTTATGTACAATTAATATACAATTTGAAAACTTGTAGTCTGATAATTCAAGAAATTGACCATTGATAAATTGGGTTTCTTATTGATTTACAGTTCAAAGTTGTTCAAGTGTTTAAGAACTGGTCAAGCAGAGTAAAATGGAAAATATTATTTATACAGAAATTTGTGTAGTTTGTATACGTGAATAAAGTAGGAGTTTGTATACGTGAATAAAGTCGGGTTTAATTGTCTAAATTCTCCAGAGTTGTTTACTTTGGATTGTACTGTGTTTGTCTTTGTTTAAAATACAATTTCTATTTTAGTAGTGTGTAAGAACACTTTTCTTAGGAAGTTGTAAGTGAGATATGAGAGATTATGTTGATGTTTGAGTCAGCAGTTGACGCGCGAAAAGTATCTTAAGTCAAAATAGTGACACGCGTGGATTTGTGTGGCATTTCTCTGAAGTTTATTGACTGACTGGTGAATTGGGTCGAGATGGTCCTTTTTATTTGTTTCTGGAAACCAAAATAGGCTCCAGCGAACTGGGCATGAAAACAGTTTTTCGACAATTGTTACACGTCTCGACCAATAGAAAGTCGAGATTTGCAATGCGAGGTGTTGGTTGGTTAAAACTGATTCTGATGGAAGAGTGTATTTTATCTCAGAGGTGATTATGAAATATGGACGATTCTATAAGCTCTTTTAGTGGAGAACAATTTTTATTTACAGGGAGAATCTTGTAAAAACTGGAAGACTCGAGAGAAGACCAATACTTTTTAGTAAAGTTCGAACCTGAACCGGGAGAACACTTGTTACAAACTGGGAGATCTGAATAAAAAACCTTTAAAATAACGGTAATGCAGAGAGTTGACAGGTTAGGGATTTATACTGAACTGGAGAAGATAATATTGCCTCTTTATTATTTGCATAGTTTTTCTGTTGCAAATGGTTCAATTGACAAAGAAGGTCGATTAATGCAGTTTAAGTTTTTTAGTGAATTAGAATATAATTACGTTCTCTCAGCAAAAGTGTGAATATATTTTGTATTTTTAAGATACAGTCACACATATAACCAATTACTGGCAACTTAATGAAAGAATTTTTTGACATCTGTATTTAGTTTATATTGTGACGATCATCATCATTACACACATACATACTTATGCAAATTCAGATTATACAACCACAAGCATTCATTGGATAGTAAATTAACACTACCCTGTAATGCGACAATTTTATAATCGCTATATTTTCATGTACTCGATTTCATGCACTTTTGGGAGAATCGGATGCCAGAAGCTTTTCGTGGGTCTCTCCAAAGTTCTCTCGCTGATTGGTCAATGCCAACCAATCAGATTGTCTGCACATGAAGAGTGATTCTTCCCGCACAGCCCTTTTGGAGCCGATGATCACCTATATAAGCAAAGAAAAGTCTTAGTAAACCAGTGAGATCTCAGCTGCCACAGAAATCCACAACAGTTGAAACCATGTGCCAATCTTCTCACTCACACCACCACTCACATGCTGAATATTCCCTATACTCACATAACCTTTTTTCTTACACAGCAAAACTGTTGAAAACATTTATTACTAGAAACTATTATAACCTTATTGCTTTCAGTGAACTTTGGAACAATTGATAGTTAAAGAGGGACAACTCTTGTTTTACTCAGTGCATGCTTTTCTGTCACATCCTTGTTTGTACATCTTGTTAAATACAATTTTTATGAGTAATAATGTCTTTGGCTTATCCTCTTTTTCTTCACGTCAGTTTGGTTTCCTAATCTAAGTTAAATAAATGTGGTGAAGTCCGCCACATTTCATTAGTGACCCCGACGTGATTAGTAATCTGAGAGGGCCGCATTTCAGTGGTATTTTATCAAAGTGCACATAAAGATTAGTTGGCTTGTATTTGTCCTGCAAAAGAAGGCACCAAAGCTTCACTATTACCTCATTCGCCAGTGAACATAGTAAGAGAATCGTGAGAAATATCTCGGAATCAGCATATTTACTTGGCGCGCAAAATTTTTTCGTCAACACGTGTGAATATTCACGCGGCTCAACATGGCAGTCCCAGACAGTGACGGAGCTGCAGTCCTGGTCAATCCTCCCGCCTTCAACACGATGAATGTTCACGTTTGGTTTTCGCATCTGAGCACAATATTTCAGGCCAAGAGAATCCAGTCACAGAACGCTCGATTCGCTTATGTAGTCGAGAAACTACCTCCCAACATCGCATCGGATATTTCTGACTTGTTAGATAACGTCCCATCAGAGAATCCATTTGACGTTCTGAAAGAAGCTATTACAGGGCCGGAAAGTCAGAGGAACGACGAATCAACGACCTGTTCAACACGCTTCAACTCGACCAGAACAAACCAACACAACTTCTTCGGAAGATGAAAAACCTTCTGGGTAACAACACCATGTCAGAGGCTTTGCTACGGAAACTCTGGCTGGACAAGCTGCCGACCCACACCGCGCAGATTTTGGCAACGCTTCCGGAGGATTTTAGACCTATTACGAGTGGCTGCAATAGCTGATAGAATCGTGGAGACAAGGACTCTTAACAGCACTAATATTTCCTCGGCGGACAGCACACCACGTGACGATACACTAAAGAAAATGCAGCAGCAGATCGATAAATTGTCCACGCAACTGTAGCGACTAAGTAGAATGCGTTCGCGTCCAGCATATAACGCATACAAGTTTCGACACCATAGCAGAACTAACTCGAACACTAGGAATAAACCAAACACTGGAATTTGCTGGTACCATCAAAAGTTTGGACAAACAGCGAGGCATTGTGCAAAACCTTGCCATTTCAACGGTCAAACAACATCTGCTACTAAAAAAACAAGCAGGAAAAGGCAACCCCAACAGCGCATAAAGACGGCGTCTGCTGTTTGAGGAAATCGAGTTAACCGCCTTTTTTTCTTTTCTTTTTTTTTTTTTGTTAAGGATACTAACTTGGGCGAGATATATTTGGTGGACACTGGAGCCCAGGTCAGTGTAGTCCCACCCAGAGCTACCACCACAACAGGTGAATCGGCATATACCTTGCGTGCAGCAAACCGTAAACGGTACCAAGATTGAGACATATGGTCAAATCTCTCTCACACCCGGCATCGGTTTAAGACGATCATTTCCGGGGATGTTCACCGTCGCACAGGTGAAATTTCCTATCCTCGGAGCCGACTTCTTAGTCCACTACAAGCTCTCCGTGGACATGTCTAACCGCACCCTAATCGACCAAACAACGCAACTAACACTTACAGGCATGATTTCCACATATCCATCCACGAAGATCTGTGCCTCACTTCCTGAAAATAACCTGCTACAGCACGTCTTAGATAAATTCCATGCTCTTACAACACCTTTCCCTTAAGTCTTATACGGAGTCTGTCAAACACAACACTGTACATAGGATTCAGACATCCGGACCTCCCGTTTTTTCATCCCCTCGCAGACTAAGCCCGGATAAGTACAAACTAGCGAAGGCTGAATTTCAACACATGTTAGACTTCGGCATCGTACGACCGTCATCCATCCCCTTCGCTTCCCCACTCCATATGGTACCTAAGACTAAGACACAATCAGGAGCATGGAGACCCTGTGAAGATTTTCGACGTCTTAACGCACAGACTGTGCCGGAGAAATACCCTGTACCGAACCTAGCAGACTTTGCAGTAACGCTTCAAGATGCTCAGATATTTACGAAGCTCGACCTACGGAAAGCATTTTACCAAGTTCCGGTAGCTCCTGAAGACATTCATAAAACTGCAATAACCACACCTTTCGGTTTGTACGAGTTCTTGAGAATGCCCTTCGGTCTACGGAACGCTGCACAATTTTTCCAGTGGCTAATAGATGAAGCCCTTCGCGGATTACCACATTCGTTCGCCTACATCGAAGACTTGCTCATAGATAGCAAAGACATGAACGAACACATAGATCATGTAACTCAACTTTTCGAGCGACTCAACCACTTTGACAACTCTTGTTTTAAATTAATCAATGCATGCTTTTCTTTCACATCCTTTTTTGTACATCTTGTTTAAATATAAATTTTATGAGTAATGTGATGTCTTTGGCTTATCCTCTTTTTCTTCACGTCAGTTTGGTTTGGTTTCCTAATCTAAGTTATGTGGTGAAGTCTGCCACAATATAGTTAAGAAAATATATGTAAGAAAAAATGATTTTTTATGTTTTAAAAAACATTAAATAAAACGCGTAAATCAAAGTTTATCACTTCTGACTTCAAAAGAATTTTCCTCGCTGTTCAATTAAAAAATACTGGACACAGTTTGAGTTGGAAACAGTCTCTCTGACACTAGTTTTTTGTTATTAGTGACATAACTGAGTTACAAAGTGAACTCTTTTTGTCTTTATTATTATTTTTGTTTTGCTCGATGTAGCAATTAAATTAAATCAGCTGTAATTTTTATTATTTTTTATTAATTGTTACATTGTTTTCATATCATTACAAATTTAATGTAAATTTTAATAACGCTCAAATTAACAAAAATAGTGATAAACGTCAACAATCAGCATACTTATTTAATAATTTAAATTTACAATTAATTAAAATTTAATTATTATTGATTGTTTTTCTTATTCTATTTGTAAAAATTCAACATTTAACACAGCAAAACAAAGTAAATGCTGTCATAAAAATCAATTATAAAGTTTTTTTAAGTAGCAACTTTCATTTTTAAAATATAAATTTTTTTTTTTTTTGTAAAACACTAAAAGTAAGTGTGATGAAGTGGAATTAAAAAGAAAAACTAAAGCTCATTTGAGATGTTCACTGTATATGGCTTTTTCTTTATTATGGCCAGTAGCGAGTGTGTGAATGAAAAAACAACAAACAATTGTGGAGCATGAGTTGGCGATTACAAAGAAAGAAAAAGAAGGTAAAAGTGTCGTCGGATTTTGAATTGAAAAGCAGCAGCAGCAGCTGATGGCAGACAAGAAACGTAGTTACTCCACATTGTAACAAATGGCAAAGATGGTTACATAAGATTAAGAAGAATAAGATGAGTTGTTGCTGCTTTTACTTCGTTAATAAATGTATCTTTCTCTCTTCCTCCAAATCTACTTAGGAATACGCAGAATAGTACGACAAAGAGACTCAACGACTTCAGTCATCTGTAGTATTTCTGCCTTCCAGCGGATGGTCATATCAAAACAAAAATATAGTCTCTCTCCAAACCAAACAGTACCTCCTTATTGCAAGGGTACGCTTTATGTGTCTACGCTTAAAAACGAAGAAAACCCTTCTTGTGTCATTATTTTGCATCTGGATGTGTTTAAAATAATTGCTGTGGTGAACAGCTAACTACCTTCAGGAGATAGGCTTGCCATGATTTCCAAGCCTCAAACAAATGCATTTATTAATCATTTTCTTACAGGAAAGTATAAAAACTTCAGCAATTTTTATAGGAGTAGATATGTTCACCTATCAGCCAGTTCACACCCATTACACGTTTTTTGAACAGGAGTAGAAGTTTATCCCTTGTTTCCTGTTTAGTGTTTAAGATTGGGTTTCTGGTTCCTTCTAAAATCTTCCCATTTTCTTTCAACCCCAATAACCCCCCTTGTGTCTTAGGGGCATTATCAACTTGCTTGGGGTGAAATGTTTACAAAAAAGATGTTTTCTTGTATAATAACATGTTTTTGTGCTCTGACACTTAAGCTTCAGGTTTGACTTAATGAAAAATAAATTAAATTTTAAAAAATGCTAATAACCAAGACAGATACCTCAACCAAGGACCGTCCCAGCCAAACCGAGACATTTATAGACAGTCTGGGATATATGATGTTTACCTTGCCATAAAATGGGCAAGGCCAATGGTATTTTGCAGAAAAGGTTATGGGATCCAAAAACACCTGAAAAAGCAACTTTGTGTTGTATTTTACATTCTGTAGATGTATATTTCAGCTGAATTGTAAATAAAACTATCCACAACATACCCAGCCCTTATGGAGGGTAGGTTGAAGCCCCACCTTTTGGCCAAAATTGGGAACTAAACAGAAGACTTGTTCACTTGGCCTCAGTCTAGGACAATGCTATTGAGCTGATTTGTAATGTTATTAGTTTTCAAAATAAATCAAAAACAGTTTTTTTAAAACTCATTTTCCGTTTATTTAAAAAAAAAACAATTACCTTCTAAAATATACAGAAAAGGTCTATAGGTCTCATCTATCTATCTATATATTCTGTGACTTCCATTAGTGTGTTTGTCTGTCACACCCTCTAAAATATCTATACATTGATCAATCAAAACCAAACTTTACTACAACAGTTAAGAAGTGGCTCCACACGCCTCAAAACCTCCAATTTCCTGATCGAAGACTTTGTTGCTAGATGTAGTTTATCATCATACTCAGGACGAGATGACATAGTAATTGTCAGTTCAAACACTGAGCCAGGTAGTACAGACTTAGTGGATCACTCATCTTTGCTCTCACTCCAACTCTCTGTAACCCCTTGCATGCTAGTGGCTTCCCTCCTTGCTTGTGGTTGAATGCTTAAAAAAAACAAAACATGGTGAGCAATAACTGAGCAGTATTAAATAAGAACAATGAATTATCCTTCAGCGTCAACAGCAGAACAAGAATAATCTACTTCCGTAAATTGAATAAAGGGTTTAATTCAAAATTTTCCAAAGGTTACCTCGATTAACAAGCCACTAAAAAAGGCCAGTGGACACAATAGCCAAAACATTATGATAACAACCACAAACACAAGGATGATAGTTCAAATGTAAATAAATTCTTTTTTGCTATTGTTCAACAAGTTTCTTTTTAATTTCATTATTTAACTACATGGAAATTGTCTGAAAAGTATATTATAGGTTGTGTGTGAAATCAGATAGATGAAAGTGTTAAGAAATCATCAATGATTATGCTAGCACAAAATAACAAGTCATTGTGACTGAGGATTTTAGTATATTGGCATTGTTCAACTACTGACTATGCCTGATTGTGTGCTCTCTCCAAGAAACTGCAACTAAGGTCTGCTCAGCTTAGATGCAGTATAAACCACAGTTTGTTCTCTGGTTGTTGAAGAAACACAAATGTGCCTTTGCAGGTGTCTGCAATGGGGATTAGCTAGTCACCCTAGCAAGTAGGTATACTCAGAAACAAGCAGGCAGTCATTATTATTATTATCATCATTATTATTATCATATTATAATGCTATTTGTTTCTTTGTTCTGTCCTTAGCATGTACATTACACCCTGCTAACACCTCATAAATAATGAACTATTCTGTTTTGATTGCAAGGGGAAAAAAGGAAAAAACAGATATATCAGAAATTTCAATGAGAAAAGGAAAAAAGAGAAGATAGAGGGGGTGATAATGCTCTCATGAAATGGAAAATTTTGTCACTTTCAAATTTTTTCATTTGTACCCTCTTGCTTCTTTACATAATGACCTGCATTCATACATATGATTGTTATTGCAATATTTTGTTAAAGTTGTTAAGCTCAAATATTTAACAATGCAATAGGAAGATTTCCACAGATGATTCATAATCGTAGAACCCGCAAGGAGCTTATTCAATCATGAGAATTAGGATACGTCAGAAAATTTAAATCACAAAACTGATATTTTCACAGATACTACTAGTAATAAATAATATAATTATTAATTACTACATTGTTTTAGGTAACTAATTTAATAATGTGCATTCATTAGTTTTCTTGGTATATTAGTTGTACAGTGTGTGTACTTTCTCATGTACACAGCTAGGAGGGTACTATAGTCAGATGAAACTAATTTTTTTATTTTCACTGAGCAATATTTTCTTCTTTTTGATAAAAGACACCATTTTTAATTTTAAATATTACAATAATTCTCTTCCTTAATTTTGAGATAAGCTATTATCTATGATTCAGTTCATATAATATCTGCCAAAAGTGACTATTTACATATGGTAATCTGTGCACTATACTTTAAATCAAAAGGTCACTTTCTGCTACTTTTGCCTTGTATTAGATTGTTGTATCTGTGTACTCTGTGAAAAGTGATATATACACTATATATATATATATATATATACAAGTATATAATTGGTGTATATGGAATGAATTCTAATAACCAACGATTACTATTCTTAAAAGAGTGCTCAATAGAGTAGAGCAGATATAATTATTTATTTTAAAAAAATTATAACATAAATATGTTATAAAATCACTACAAAAATAGCCGTTTTGTTTCAACACCTCCAGTGTCTTATCAAGTGATGATGTTGAATGAAAAATAAATGGTTTTAAAAGTTTCAAATTAATTAATGATCCTTCGCAAGCGGAAAATGTTACAAAAGCTAGAATGACCAATCAAAATACAAGTATAGGAAAATTCAAAAAGCTTGACAACGAAGTCATGTTATAATAGCTATTCAGATCTTTAAAATATGGGTAATATTAAAAAAGAATTTATTCTAACCAATAATTATTAAATTATATGATAAAATTTGATATTAAAAGTAAAAATTACCAATTTTAGAATCCAAATTTAATCTCTATTAAGTTTAAAATTATAAAATTACTGAGGAGAAAAGAAGAAATACATGTTATTCAATTTATTTCGTCGTTGAAATTACGTTAGAATAGACGCTATGTCATCTGGTCCACTGACAATATGTATACATTTTAATCCCAAGTGTGTGAATGGGGTCCTAACCTCACGCATAAAACAACACAAACACAATCAGATTATAATACATAAGCACCCAGACATATTTAGATATATATACACACAAAAAAAAAAAATTGACGAGACAGGGAACATCTCCACGGCCCTTTATGAAAAAAAAAAAAAAGTGGAAACCAACACATACATACATACATACACAATTAAAAGTGAATGCACTTTCCATACACATAGACACCAATAAATACATGTACACACATCCACAGACATTGACCTAGACAATCAGATACCACAACCAATAAATATTTAAGACTGAAAGTGTCATTAAACAAATGCTAACCACTTATTAAAATATAACTTAAACGAGCAAATACACAAAGATAAAAATGGTTAAAAATAATATTATTTAATATATTAAAAAACGAAAATTCCAAACCGACAAATATCAATATAAACATATATTTTAATCATATAAGTTGATAATAGTTTTATTAGGTGAAAGAAAATAAGATAAAAAGAACTACCTACAGAAATAAGTGTACAGACATACGCATATACATATATACACATATACACAGAAATATGTCTACATACATCTATACACACACACACATATATATATATATATATATATATATATACATATACACTTACATATATGCACATACACATACAGAAGCAAGTGTAAATATATCAACTCACACAGCGTCCTAAAAAACCCCCCAAAAAACACCAGATATAAATATATATACATACATGCACATAAATACAAATACACATAAATACATACATACACATATATACATATTTAAACATACATATACATATACATGCATACACATGCGTATATAAACTAAGTACACAAACATATATATATACCAATACACATATACATAAAAAAAAAACATGCAAACATAAATTCACCTACAGTATTTACATTGTCCTCATCTTTGTCACCATATTTGTACAACATTTTTCAGTTAATATCCATGTTTTTATTTATAAAGGTTCATTTCAAAAAAAACCACCTGAAGGTGGTTGGAATTTCAAATGAATTTTTATATTCATCACTGTGGTAGACTGTTTCTAGTTCCATGTGCCATGTTTGATGGATGTCATTATCAACATATCTCCTGCTAATTTTCCCTCTGAAAGTTTTCCACTATTAACCAGCTATTGAACTCACTTTCTTTGGGTCTGTCACTAGATCTAAATAACACTTTTATCCACTGTGCCATGTGTCCTTATGGACATCTGGGTATGAACTTCTGAGTATTATAAACCTAATGTTTTCAGCATCATTTTTAATTACCAGTGCTCATATTGCAATTTTGCTGTTATCATTGCATGTCTTTTTACCAGAGTTCATATTGCAACTTTGTTATCATTGCTTTTCTCTGGCGCTCCTTATTACTGGTTTCCCATATTGTATTTATTTCTATGCTTGGTCGGCTCAGGAGATTTTTTTCCTAGCATTGTGCTGATTCCTTAAGTTTAAGAATTTTCCAATGGTGTTCCCTGTCTATGATCTCAACATGATCCCACAGGCGGCGGTGATCTCCCTTCTCTCTGCATAGTCCGACTAATGTAAATACTGTACATAATACCTCATCTCAGAAATATAGAGAGACTATAAATTCACCTATATAGACATATATACATACACATATACACATATATACACACATATATATATATACATATACAACCACACATATGTATATACATACATACACACATAAAAATGGGAATATACATACATTCTAACAACATTATCTTAATAACAATAAAAAAGTTCATAATAATTTTATAAAAAGTAACCACATACAGTTGTTGATTAAGTCTATAAGCCATTAAAAAATCCTTATCATACAAGAGTAGATTTTAGTTAGTATCGATGGTATGTTTCAAGACACTGATATATACAGTATTTACATTAGTCGGACTATTGTCCTCATCTTTGTCGCCATATTTGCCATGTTTATATCAGAAATATAGACAAACACTGATATATACATACATACATATATATATACTACAACATACGAACATATATCCACATATACAAATATATAATCATGTATAAATACCCGTATCGACACATCCACATATACACATATATAAGTACACTTCCATCCACTCATATGCCCATAAATATACACACATATACATATACATACATATACATATATACACAGTTGAACACATACAAATACAAATACATATACACATACATATATATACACAAATACACAAACATTCACATATACATATATAAATACATATATATACACACACAAATACACATACATATACAAATATACACACATAGACTTACACACTTGGCAGTAAACACAAACCAAAGTTGACATACCTACACATACACACAATCTCACATATGATAGGTGTCAACAAACATATATACATACACACACATATACACATATATATAATATATATATATATATATATATATATATATATATATATATATATATATATATATATACATATACATAAACATACATATATATATATATATATATATATCATAACAAGTACATATACACATACATACATACATACACACAAATATACACACACTCATATATATATATATATATACATATACACATACACACAAATACACATACAAATACATATATACACACATAGGCATACATATGTGGCAGCAAACACAAACCAACACACATATACATACACATATATATATATAGAAATACATACATATAAATATATAAACATAAATATATACATACATATACATATTTATGATAACAAGTACATATACACATACATACATATATACACACATTTATGCACACATACTCACATATACATATATATATATACACACACACAAATACACAAACATATACCTATATACACACATAGACTAACTCATGTGGCAGTAATGACAAACCAAAGTTTACATACCTACACATACACACAAACAATCTCATGAAGAAAAGAGAAAAAAAGAGAGCAAAAGTTAGGGAGTGGCATAACTAGGGAGTGGCATAACTATGTGGGTATAAATTGTAAAAAAAAACGATGAAAAGGACAAATAATCACAACATTCTACATGTACACCAGACAAGCGCATGGGCACATGTATGGGAACACATGCATGCACTATGAAAAAAAAACTTGCACCAATGAAAAGTGTATATAAAAAAACAAATCAAGACGTATAAGTAGTCAGTTGCTGATACCCTCTGACGAGTGGACAGAGTAATTCCCAGAGAGTCCATTTTTGAAACTCTGGAGTCAGTATGCTGAAGGTAACATCAGTCAGTTAAGTGACAAAACTTTTACTTATATATATATATATATATATATATATATATATATATATATATATAATATAAAAGGCCCAAACACTAATATCCCATGGTTATAATTTATTACATTGGAATTGTAATCATGATCCAATTCATCAGACCTACAAATTGAAAAAGAAATTGGAAAATATAACTCCGGGTATAAAAAACAAAACTTTAGTGAGAGTGTATGTGTGGGAGTGGGAAACAAGTGTGTGAGAGAAATGTATGAAAGCTCTAGAGAGAGGTGTAATGGAAGAAAGAAGAACAGGAAGGCCTAAAGGTGAAGGTGAGGATTAAAATTTAACAGAGAGAAGTTTTAAAGAGAGGAGTTAAATAACAGTTTAAATGAGTGAAATACAGACAAATATGAATTATTTTTTGATGCATAATACACTATTGATTGGCTGACCTAAATTAAAATTAAAAAACAGACACCAGAAACATGTGTATATATATATATATATATATATATATATATATATATATATATTTCATTTTATATATGTAGATGATTAATTTTAGACTGACAGCTTCATATTGGTTATTCTTATGACAATGTTTCAGTTGGTTTTGTCACTGAACTTCCTGAAGATTACCAAATCTGACATATGCCTTAGGAAAGCCAGAAAACAACAACAATAAGGATACTAGTAAAAGAAAATTCTAATGATTTTATTGTTAGTCTACAAGATGCTGGAAACATGGTTGACACATCCTTCTGTTCCAGAAAGAACCTGATTTCTTCTGCCCTGCCTTATCTTTACAAAAGTCAGATTAGACCAAAAATGTCTGTTCTGGAGCTGCCCAATAATCACTTTTCAACCTACAAAAATTATTTACACAGGCTTGAAGGAGGTGAATTATTTTCCACTCTAGAGCCTCTTTCCCCAGAGACACAACATTGACTATTGCTAATCTGTCACTATTTTCATAGCAAATGTTCTGGTAAGTGACACTCTTTAATTCCCCCACTTCAGACCTTTATAGCTAGGACCCACTATGTTACCTCCACAGAATTGAATCTCCTACATTTCTTTCATATTCCATTTGTAAGGAGGAAGTTTCACACAACTTTTTTCCCAAGAGCTGCTACTTTGTGGAACAAACTCCAATATCAATGCTTCCTTGAACACTTAGCTGCTTAAAGTCAAAGGTCACCATCTATCTGCCTTATCCTCATAATCTTCTTTTCCTTCTGCCTTGTATTATATTCATATCACACATCTCATTAAGTAACCCTCTACCATGAATGACGTTTTATCCTTGTATTGGTAGAAATTTAGAAAAAAAAACAAAACAAAAAACAACACAGCATGTCTTTTGGGGTTTAACCAAAAATAGATAGAGTGGAATCACATAAATTTGATTGATTGATTTGTTTTTTACACCTTATCAACCTTTTGCAGGTTATTTAAAGCCAGAATATATTTTTAGATTGTAAAACTTTGGTGAGGATAATAATGATTTTTATAGATACAAGTACTGCTAATTAACTCATAGCTGGGGGAGAAGAGGTGGATTTATAACTTTCCAAAGGGTATTTGCACATAAATGAATATAACAAACCCAACTGGAATTGGAACTTGACTCTCCAACTTCCAATTCTTAGCTGTTAGCCATTACATCACCACACATCCAAACTTACAGCACCTGGTATTCCCAAGCAGTCATTCATCTAGGTACTTACCAGGCTCAATGTTGCTTAACTTCATTGATCATATGAGAAACAGTGTTTCAGCAAGATATGGCCATAAACTATGTGAATTTGAATAGCATAGATACACTAAAGATGACAGGAAGTTGATCAGGAGTTTCTCCCTTTTTAATGGTAAAAAAAAAAACAAATGTTAAAACTTACAGTAAAACCATAACTGCAGTCACACCAGTCTTTGAGTCTGTAATTTTTAGAATCCATTTTTTCTCTCAAAGAAAACCATCATTTTAAATCCTTCCTTCTCTCTCTTCCTAGATGTATAGTATTTGAAGTTCTGATTCCTCTTTTGTTAATGCTAAAGCCAACTCTTTCATCATCACATAGAACTCTCCCATTGCAGATTCCTTCTCCTAGCACTTGTTGATCTCAAGGTCTTAGATTTTCAAATGTTTCTGTTATTTTACTATGTGTCACTTCCGGTATCTCTCATTTCAATGGCTCGCTTCCTTTTCTCCCTAGGTCAATGGAATTTTAATTAGGGAACCCCAAAATATGTGTGTTGCAGTAAGCCTACTCTGGATAGCATAACATTATTTTTATCTAACTATAGCATCACACAATTAGAAATAGTATATATTTTTATTTTATCCTATACAATTACATATTCTACACATTTTTATATGTACATTTGAAGTTTACCAAAAACAATTCTCCATCTACCCAAATCTCTCTATATAGATACAATCAATATATATCAGTGATTTCCAATGTGGGCGGTACTACACCCCTGGAACATTGAGAATAAAGTAAGCAGTCAGAGAGAGGGTAGCAGTGGCACATCTGAATCATAACATACACCACACACATTGTACCTAAAGTGTATCTTACCTTCACATTTACAGTGAATCCCATTTATATAATAATTATGATGGGAAATACTAAGATAGTCATTTGACATGCAATACTAACACCAAGAAAATACAATCTAGGGTTGACTATACATTTGGGGTGGGGGAATTAGGATTATATTTTGGTATGCAAGGGGGCAGAAACCCACAAAAATAGTTTGGTGACCACTGATGTACAGCAAGGTGTGTATTCATTGCTGTTCTGATAGCCGGACCCAGATATATAATTACATTATTTTCAAGGATTATCACTGTGGAGAATTTTTTCTTTTTTTTTTAATCATTTCATCACCAGCAAGGCAATAAAGCTGCTAAGAGTTACTAAAGGTTACTAAGTGTGCATGTAGAGGGTGTGATAGCTACAATTTGTTTTATTAGCCCTAAGGCAGCAATGCCTCTAACTACAGAAACATGAATGAACAAAAGCATGGATTCATGGAACAAACAATAACAACTATTTATTAGGTGGAACATTCACACTGTGGAAAAAAAAAAGAATGAATCTGTCAGAGCAATTAGTTTGTTCTGGAAATGGCAAGCACCAGTCATAAATCAGACATGTAAACTTTTTGGGAGCATATTTGATTTTAGCATGTGAAGCTCATACTTAAAAATAAATCCAATTATCAATAGGTGGATTGTTAGTTCTTGTGTCAAATTCTTTGTCTGGGAGTGGTGAGTGAAATTTTATGACACCAATGTGTTAAGCAGACATGTTGTTCCTGGTCTGTCAATGTGGTTGCTTCTTGGCTGCTGTTATACTGCTAATTATTTAAATTCTGATTCTCCTCAGCTTATGTCAGTAGAGATAGGCTCAACTTGAACACAGTTTTAGATTCTCAATCTTTGTTTGAATGGCCAATGTTGAATCCTTAATTGTGATTTGTTGGTTTTGTTATTTTACTGAAACTACCTCTGTGCATTGTTTACATTACAGCATCTAATTGTGTAAGTTCACTAATACTTTAATCTTGGCTGTATCCGTCTGTATGTGGGAAAATATCTTTTAGGTTTTTGGACGTGCGACATGAGAGAATATGAGAAAAAGAAAACATTATTAAGGAGAAATAACAATAAAAGAACAGGACTTAAGAATACAGAAGATAACAATTGGCCTTGACATTGAAGCCAGAAGAGAGTTCCACAAGCAAGAAGTGTGAAGGAAGAAACCGTTAGCATAGGAAGAGTAGACATACTTTTTATCCTGTGCTCATTTCAAGAATCTTGGTCAATGATTTTTGGCATACACAATGTCATATTTTATTATGCTATTCAATGATTCCACAATTGGTGCAAACCAACCAATGTTGTAAAAAATTTTCAAGATATACTCATATGAGTAATATATCATATGAGTTTCAGCTTATAATATCTATCCTTATTAAAAGTCTTGAAAATAAGTTGTTTTTTATTTTGTGGTGTGAAACATTTTATTTTGCAACATGCAGCATACATTTTTATTGATAAAAATCATCATCATCATCATCATCATTGTCAATCCCATGACTGGGTGCAATGATAGGGTCACTGCGCAGCTGAGTGTCTGACCAGGTTCCTCCATATGTCTCTATTGCACGCCAATGTCTGAGCCTACGTGATAGATCTTCTAGTCTGCTCTGGGATGATTTCAGCCCATTTTCCCTTTGTCTTCACTTCTTCTTTTGCCTAAGGTGCCATTTTATAGGATGAAGGTTATTGGCACTTATGATATGTCCATACCATTTCAACTTTCTCTTCTTGAAGGTGTTTTTGAGGTCTCCAATGTGCCTGTTTCTTGTCTGATGGTGTCTCACACTCTATTATTTACGATTCAGGCCACATATGAGATGCCCATGATGGTTCTGTAGCATCTCATTTCTAATGCTTGGATTCTTCACTGTAATTCTGCTGTTTAATATCCAAGATTCACAGGTGTTCAGAAAAATTGACAAAGCCAATGCATGCAACAATCTGATCCTTTATTTCAAGTACATTTTTTTGCAGATGACTCTTAGTTTTGCAATAGCTACCACTGTGCTGCGTTTTAAATTATTTCTGTTCTGGAGCCCTCTTTGCTAATACTCAAGTCAACATTTTTGAATTGGCTTACTATTATAAGTTCCTAATCAACGACATTTATCTTGGTCAAAAACCCTTCCATATTGTTCGTCACGAAGATTTGAGGGTGGAGGAAGATTTTGATATAAGCTAAAAAAATATATATTTTATTAATGCAACATCCAATATACCTGAATAAATTATTATTTTATTATAAATTTTATTTTATTACTTTTTGCATTAATATAGGCTCTTTGACATATAGAATGTCAAAGAGCCTATATTAATGTAGAAAATAATACTTTCATCAGTCTTTCATTCATTGATTTTGTTTGCTTTTCTAGAATTTCAACTTTACCATTAATTACAGCAGATTTCATTGGTTCCCTGAGGTCTTTGCTTGAATGTTATTTTCTATCATAATATACGTTGCTTTTTCTATTGGATTAATATCTGGAGAGGCAGAGACATTCCATTAACTTGGTGTACTTAAAATCTATTTTGGCAAGGTGGGCAATAGTCTGATTTGTAGAATGTAAGAAGCATTGTCTTGCATGAATATGGTCTTTTAGTTTCTTGGTTGTGACCTATATCAATCAAAAAACATCAAGACTAATAACTTATAATAATTCTCAGCATTTGCCTTGATACCATTATTATCAACTTTGAAGATAAGATACTTATAATTTTATCACCCTCAATACTCATCCCTCTGTTGTCTTCAAAGATATGTTGGTTGACTATTTCCATGAAAGACCCAACCTATAACCTAGAAATCAAGTCCATCCAATGTAGCTCTACATTCATCACCAAAAATTACTGTTAAGAAGTCAGTTTCCATGTACTTCTTCAAATATTCCCTTGCGAGTGAATTTCTTTTTCTTTTAACTTTTTTCTAATCTCTTTTTGGAACATTCAAAGGTCAATTTTCTCTTGTTCTTATCTTGCCAATGTTTCACAATTATTTTTTCAATTGCTCTGGGATCTTTGCCCAAATTTCCCACATTTTTCGTCATTGAGTTACCATCACTCAATAACTTTACTATATTATATTTCCTTTTTGATATTATATCTTTCTTATGATCCATGACAATATTTATATCTGAAATTAAAATTAAATATCAATTACTATACTATTATATATATATGTGTGTGTGTGTGTGTGTGTGTGTGTGTGTGTGTGTGTGTGTTAATAAATACAGATATACCTATGTTTGATGTGTAACTTGAATTTTGTTGGCTAGCAATACATCGGGCACAAGATATCGCTTATTGTTTATTTTAAAAAGTATACAGAAAGTAAATTTTATTTAAAAAGGTATACAGAAAGTAAGCAATAAGTGATATCTTCTGTCTGATGAATTGAGTAACCAACAAAATTCGAGTCACACATCAAATGTAGGTATATGCATATTTATTAACATATATTTCTTAGCTCTGTCTAATCACATTGAGCACTATTATGCCTACACCTCTTGGCTAAATTTGGTAATTATTTATTTGCTTACCAGCGTATGCATGCCAGCACATGCATATACCTGTCACTAATATCTAGTTATCTCATTTACCTAACCCTATATCTATATAGAGAGAGAGGAGGCACAGTGTGGTGGATCAGAAAGCCGAGTTCAAATTCCAGTCAAATCCATTACATTCACTTATGTGTTAATACACTTAGGAAAGGTATTAATTCTATTCTTCTCCCTCTAGCTATTGGTAAATAGCAGGAGAGACTGGGTTATATAGCCTTGGATGGCAACTGGTCTAGGAGAAGGATAACTCTGAATTCAAAACCTGCGGAGGGTCGTTTGGGGATGTTGTGGCACATAGTGCACCAGGTCTCTGTATTCAGCCCTTCAAAAAGTGTGGATGGTTCTGCACAAAACCTTCACCACTATAATCAAATCATATGTGCTGGTGTCTGGACTGTTGATTCCTAGGAACTGAGTTGCTTGACCCTCGTACGTCGAATATGTAGTCCACTATATATATCTATTTATTTATTTGCAATATGATGAACAACTCTTAATTTG
Organism: Acanthosepion pharaonis; assembly: GCA_903632075.3. Classification (NCBI taxonomy): domain Eukaryota; kingdom Metazoa; phylum Mollusca; class Cephalopoda; order Sepiida; family Sepiidae; genus Acanthosepion; species Acanthosepion pharaonis. The sequence continues at coordinate 278,875 of CAHIKZ030001896.1, read as the reverse complement.
TATAATAAAATCGCACACTTTCAAAGAAGTAATTGTAAACATTTCATATAAAAATAGATATGCTGAAATTCACATGATATAGCTATGGCTGGTTACTACTCTTTTTTGTACATACCCAGTTTGCTAGAAGTCCCTATTACAGACGTCTACTTGATCCATAGAGTCAACCTGTGGCTTATACTGTAACTATGCTGAGCAGACCTTCATTTCAGTTTCAGGGTGAGAGCATATAATCTGGCATGGCCAACATGCTTAAACCCTCAGCCACAATGACTTGTGTCTTTGCGCTAGCACAACCATCAATGGCTTTCAAATGGTTCTGTCTACCCAATTTCACTTATAAGGCTTGGGTTAACCTGTGGCATGGTTTTCAGGCACTTTGCAAAAGTGCCAGGCTTATTGTCATGTCCTATTGAAACACCAATTCTCAAATGATCATTGAAGTTAAGCTATGTTAAGCCTGGTCAGTATCTAAATGAGTGACTGCTTGGGAAGACCAGGTACTGTAAGCTTGGATGTGAGAGTGGTGCAATGGGCAACAGCTCAGAATTGGAAACTGGAGAGCCAAGTCCCAATTTCAGCCAGGTTTGTTATATTCACTGATGCACAAATTCTCTTGGAAAAGGTATGAATCCATCTCTTTTCTCCCAGCTATGGGTTAATTAATAGAACTTGTATCTGTAAAATCATTATTATCTCAAAAAAATTCTTACAATCTAAAAATATTTTCTAGTTTTAAATAACCTGTAAAAGATTGATGAGCCATAAGAAACCAATTAATCAATCCAAAGGTGCCCCACAGAGGCTGATATTATCAAGAAGTCACCTCCTTGACAAATTGACCAAGGTGAGATTCGAAATCAGGTCTCATCACCAAAAAGCAAATGTTCTAACAATTCAGCCACACACTCACATATGGTATACTTATATAAATGTAAGAATATCCTGAACATTTTACTAATATTGGTTGGCTAATACTAATTTAATTATGGAAACATTGATTTGCATAATTGCTGTATCACATGTTTTTGAGATAACAGAGGGAAATAAATAAGGAAGACAAACTTATAGGTAAGTAATGAAACAGAAGGTTTACTACATGAAGGTACAATTAGCAAATGACCTAATGCTAACTCTCCTCAAATCCATTTAACTCTACTTATTTATATTAACAGATGATTCCATTCATTTATGTCTTATATGACAATAATAACATGTCATTGTGTATAAATGACTTAGTCTAAGACCTGTGACCAGTGTTTCCTCTAAGCTGAACAGCTGTGTTGATATGCAGACGAAACAATGGTGCTGTTCAATAAAATTTAAAAAAATATTCAACTTAACCTTTTGTAAAAATTGAACTAATGAGATTTTCTTTTTAGTAAGTTTTAGTGACTCAGTACTACAGGTTTGTAATAGATAAGGTAAGAAATTTTTCCCAAATGTAGTCTTGACAAAAATTGAGTCTTAGTTTTCTCTGATTACTAAAATATTTTACATGTGATGTTAATTTCTAACCAATAGACACTTTGATTTAAACTGTGTGTTGTATTGTGGAATCATTTTGGCATGTTTGTAAATATGGTCTTTTATTGGGTAAAAAATAAAGTTTTAATATAGTATGTACATGTATTGAAAATAGGGTTTGTTTCCTGTACCATTCCTAATTCATTCCAATTTCAGATCATTGTTTCTGCTTTGGAAAGGATTATTTTGAGTCTTATTTCTTGGAATACTTGAAAAGTGATAGTGACGATTCCTTTCTGTAAAATGGCAGCTGCATTAACCTTATAGAAAAGTTATATGAACATGATTAAAACTAAAAACAAATTCTCAGCAGTATTGACAAAATTTTTTAGAACTGTAGGAATTCTGCTTGTATCTGTACAATGAAACAAAGGGTACAGTGATACTCATCACTTACTTTAAACTTGTTATCAGTCAAGCGTTGTCTCTTTTTGTGTGTAAGTGGTTAAATTGATTAAATTACAAGTATGTAATTTTATATCCTTTTCAGACCACTTTGCTTCTTGAACATTTTATTTTCATTTTTTGTGCCTAATATAGAATATCATACTATGTGTTTAGAAACTTCCATATTGTTCTAGACAATTCTCTATTGATCTACTGCACATATTATTTACACATATTATTTGCTTTCTCAACTTGTTGATAATATTAAAATGTTGCATTTTTGTCCTGTTGATTCATGTTTTCTCTACTTTATCTTATCTGTACCATGTTTTCTTTTGTTTATTCAACTGACATTAAAATGGAAATCTTTTCATTTTAATTCATAATAAAAGATTTCTGTCTTTACATAAGGACAATTTTCTATACAATATATTATTGAAAAATACTTTTCAGCCTCATTTTATACTTGTTTTTTCTTGTTTTTTTGCTACTAAATATATATGTTCACATGAGGAATTTAAATTTCTTTTTCTCTTGCTTTGAAAAATGTTTTTCTATGACAAAGCACTGTAATATGTGATTGTATGTATGTATTAACTTTGTATCAACAATCAATTAAATAAAAATTGTCTTCAAGGAGCGTTTAGGTTATATTATATTGAGCTTCAGTGTCATTAACTAAGTCAATAAAAAGCTGTAAGCAATTGTTTTAGCAATAATTCAATATAATTCAAGGGAGATAACTCTGCTTATATAGTAAAATCTTTATGAAATTATATGGAAATCTATAGCAAAGTGAAAAAAGCTTTTTTTTTAAGTTTCATTTTCCTGAAATCATCCTTGATAAAAATTTATATATTGTTTTCCCATATCCTAATATATGTGTGTGTGTGTGTGTGTGCGTGTGTGTGTGTGCGCGTGTGCATACACTTACAAAAATGGTAAGCACTTTCTTGTTTCTTAACTGAATATTGATTAAATACATTTATGCTTTAAAAATAATTCTAATTAAATTAATTTTAAAACATAAGGTTAGTTAATTAATGTACAGTTGACAAACAAGAAAATGTAAATATGTACATGTGTGTGTGTGTGTGTGTGTGTGTGTGTGTGTGTGTGTGTGTTAGGTATATTTTTTATGGAGGGAGAGCTGGATTATTGTATATATTTCTTATACTTATATCACTCATTTCTCTAACTGGGTCATTGGGGAATAAATTTTCAACATCAAGTGAGGCTATGGTTTCATTATTGGGTTTTTATATTTTTAGGATTTGGATTAATTCTAGAGTTGATTTGATGCTATATTTACTGTGAATGTATGGTGTAATAAGTTGGTTAAAGATTTTGTTTAGTTGATAAACAGGAGAGGGGATTTGAGATATAATAAGATGGAGAGGAAAGTTTGGTTTGTTATCTGTTTGAGTTTATTGTAAATATCTTTTTTCTATTATTAAGTGTGTTTAATTTGTCATTAGCTAATTCAATTTGCCTTTCAACAAAGCTACATTTAAATTTCCCAGTGTTGGTATCCGGATAAGCTATTGGATCATGTAATTTAATTCCAGATATTTTGGCAGCATATTTTCGTTTAAACATGTCTGATTAAACAATTTACACATGTTGTGTTTATTTATTTTCAATAAAATCCTTTCGTAATCACATATAAGCTTTCTTGTTTCATGATTAAAGACAGCAAGAAAGGTACTGTGATTATATTTATTCATTTTTATTTTTCCTGAGTACTTTCAATATTTTCCAATATCATCATCAGGTTTTGATGGCTAATGATTTAACCTCGAATTCTTAGCTAATAGCAATAATGGATTCTTAGGCAATAGTAATAATGACGTCAACAAACCAAAATACTGCAAACACAATATAATATGTTTTAACCCACACTTCAACAAACATGTCAAAACTAATACTGAAAAAATTTTTTTGAATTTAATCCATAAGCA
>CAHIKZ030001896.1:177500-270000 GCA_903632075.3 Acanthosepion pharaonis | reverse complement strand
TTAAAAAAAAAAATGCTGCAAACTGTGGGTTTTATATATATTTCTCCCATATATATATATATATATATATATATATATATATATATATATATATAAAAGGAAGAGGTTATAGTAGTTCCAATGAGAGAAAAGTGTGTATATTAAAAAGAAGAGAGAAACCGCAAACGTTTTTGGTTGTAATGTGGATTTTTTTTTTTAAATATTATGCTTTATTTTCCATAATTTTGCTACACATGTTTTCTGGTCTCGTGACCTGTCATCAGGCAAAGGGTGGAGATTTCCACATATTAAAAAAAATTAATTTTTTTTTTTTTTTGTTTTTCGATGTTAAATATTCTCGATATAGACATTTTCTTTTTTGTGTGTTAGTGATCCAAATGTCTTTCTTGAACTGGCAGGAAAAGTTCTGCGTGAAGGGTTATAAAACAATTAAGATTGGTCCGAGAAATGATGGAGTTATCGGCATTCTTATCTTTTAATGACCCCTGTGTGTTCTTAGATCTATTTCCATTTTTTGTGTGTTTTTGTCAGCATGCGTGTATATATATATATTCTCTCCATACATACACACTGTCTCACTACGAGGAATCAGTATACAAATCAGTACACCCACACACACACACACATACACACACATACACACACACACACACACATCCTATCCCAAGGACAAGTAATCAGTACACACACACACACACACATACACACATACGTACATACACATACTTCCCAAGTTACATGAAATCAGTATACATACATACACACATACATACATACATATATATGTACACACATACACACATACTTCTTAAGTTGTGTGGGGTTTGTGTGCATGCCTTTGAGTAGTTCTCCTGCTTTTGTCAATATGTGTATATATATATATATACACATTTGTGCCCCACAAACACCCGCATGTGAGCGTATGTGCATGCATGTGAGTGGTTTGATCACTGTATTTGGTCACTATGTGTGCATGTTGTGTGCTTTTGCGTGTGGGATTATGATCTATTTAGTTCTGGTTTAAATTTGTTTATGAAATTTGTTTCTTGTATTTGTAGGTAAGAATAATTGTCTGTTTGTTATATTGACATAAATTTAAATTTTCCCTGGTTACATTTGAAGATGTGTTGTGATACAAAATGTTTTCTGTTGTCTGGTAATTTTATGTTGCTTTTGTGTAGGGAGACCCTGTTGTTCAGTTGTTGACTGATACCTATATATGACTTCTTGCATTTTGTGCATTTGAGTACATAAATCACATTTTTGGAGTTGCAGTTTAAGTTTTTATTTATTATGAATGTCGTTTTGGGGTTTTCAAAAGTGTAGGAGTTTCCTTCTATAATGATGTCACAAACCCCACATCTTTTTTTGTTGCATTTTGTGACCCCTTGTATTGTGTGTTGGTTAAATTTGGATGAGGTTAATGTGTTTTTAGGTTTTTAGATTGGCGTTTGCTTTTAATTATTTTGGTTGTTTTCAGTATATTTTTCAGTTTATTATTCTTGCTAAGTAGGTCTAGATTTTTTGTAATTTCTGTGAATAATTCTGGATTGTTTTTGTTGTCTGTTGAGACATATGCTAGAGTTTGTTCAATGTTATGTTTCTTTTTATTTCTAAGTTGGTCTAGAGGAATTTGTTTTGCGAGTTCAAAACCTTTGTTTATTAGTGTTGTGGGTTAGCCTCGTTTTTTAGAGTTTTATGTAGTTCTTCTAGGCAGGTTTTTCGGAGGTGCTTATCAGTCACTATAGTACAAACCCTACATGCTAGAAAATACGGGATGGATTTTAGGCAGCTTTTGGGTGATGGCTCTTGAAATTAAGATATTATTGGGTGTCTGTAGGTTTGTGGTAGATATCTGTGGTTATGTGGTTGTTTTTATTTCTAATGAGTATATCTAAAAATGGTAATTCGTTAAAATTATATTCTTGTGTGAATTTGATTTTGGGGTGTAAGTTTTGAGGTAGAGTGTGGAATTGGTTAATATAACCCCATGAGGATTTCCAGAAAATGAAGCAATCATCTAAGTATCTTTTCCAAGATTTAGTGAATTTGGTTTTTATATTTTCCCCATATATTTGTTTTATTCTTTCATAGAGGTTTTCTTCTAGGTAAGCTAATGTTAGGGTGGCATATATTGGTGTTTTTGTTCCCATTGTAGTACCTAGAGTTTGGATATAGTTTTTGTTGTCAAATTCAAAGGTGTTATTGTTTAGAATTAGCTCTATACTATCAATAATGAACTCTTTAGTGAATCTTGGATGTAGTATTTCTGGATGTTTTTCAGTCCAGAATAAGATTGCCTTTTTCCCTAGTTCATGGGGTATGTTGCTGTATAGGTCACTAATGTCAAAAGTTGCCATAAGCATTCCCAGATCTACCTTTTGTGGTATGCAGCTAAGAAAATGAATATCGTCTCTGATGTGGCTTTTAATTCACTTAGTGAATGGTTGCAATATTATGTCTATTAGGTTACTGAGTTTGCTAGTTGGACAGGCTGGTCCTGCACTGGGGTTTGGGATGCTAATGTATTCAGATTTTTGTGTCTGTATAGCTGCTTTTATTTCACTCGATTTGTGAATTTTAGGTAGGCCATAGAAATTGCTTGTTTTTGGTACAAAGTTTATTAGGAAATCCTTCTCTTTTTTTATTAATATTTTATTATGTGTTGTGCAGAGTTTTGTAATTTTTGATATGTTTTTGTCTATGTTAGTGTCAATTAATTTGTAGATGTTCCTATCCTCTAGTGTTTCTAGAATTTTTGTTTTATAGTATGTTCTGTCCATGATCACTATAGCGCTGCCTTTATCTGCTTCTTTTATAATTATGTTATTATTTTTCAGATGCCAGGTCATCCAAGGCATCCAATACCATGGCTGATTGATGGAGTGATCTCTTTGATCCAAGTCCTGCCTTATCCCACATTGTGATTTGTTTGGACCATAAGGTGGCCAAGATCAAATCGTCTTCAGCTATCTTCATATTGGTCTGGTCCAAGTAACCACTCACTGTTCCTTCATGAAACCTGTTAATATTCTGGGAAGATACTTTCAACAGACCTTTGAGTAACAAAGACAATGCACTAAACTACAAGCACTACTATGGCCCACCTAAAGACTTTCACAGAGTTTTGTCATAGTGATTCTTCTATCAGCTGTAATGAGAACATCATTTGGCTTTATCTTCACTCATAGCAGCAGCTGACCTACCACTGCAGGGCTTGTCATTAAAATAAGTTTCTCCTTTCTCTCTAGGATGAACAGTATCTTGACTCACCCATCCACTTAATATGCTCACATCAGGTGCATTCATTAATCTGTGATGAATGTTTTCAACACTTTCTCCTTCCCAAAACAGAAATTCTATAAAAGGTCTTTGCTTTCTACATTTGCCCAGAAAACGTAGCCATTTTGAAAAATGATTACAGTTCATAGCAAGGAATTTTGATTAATACTGTCAAAATTAAATTAGAATAGGCATTACTTTTTGGCAAACACTTGTAGATTCTAATTCACTCTAGTAAAAGTACTTTCAAGCCATATGTCCCTTCAAGGAAACTGATAAGGACTCTTATTCTGGCCAATTTCTGGGTTTATCAAGATCCCACATCTCATGTTTCAATTCTGAGTTTTCAAAACTTCAGCTTTCTCTTCCTCAATTTTAGCAAATAAATAAATAAATAAAATAAACAAACCAAAAAAAAAAAACAGCTTTTGACTTTTCCATTCAGGTTGCTTAATTTAATCATAGAATCCAAGTTACCCAATTTTTCCTTTTCAGTCCTTTATAATGTTAATTCTATTAAGACTGGCCATAGAATATACATTTTATATACTTGTTAAATCCATTACTAGACATAGTGTTATATTTTGTAAACTATATGGAAAAAAAGTAGATTACTAGTGAAAATTTAACAGAGGCAACTTTTTCTTGTATCATTGGTATTTAGGTTAACTTAAGTAATGAATCTTTGTTTTGTTTTGTTTAATAGAAATGTCTTTCTGTTGTTCTTTTCGTTACATCAACAGAAATGTGTGCTTGCACAGAATTAAATGATAAATATGAAAGTTTGCTAGTTACTCTGTTACTGCTTCCTGTAGTGTAATAAATGTCCATTGTAAACTATGAAATAAAACCTTGGTGTTGGATTTCTCAAGGAAAATGTATCTGTGTTAATTTAAAAAACAAATACAGGGGATCGGAAGTTGGCCAAATTTTGAAGATGTAGCAGTGTCATTATTTATTTTAGACAAGTTTTTCTTTCATCTTATTTCTGATATGTGTCTACACCTATCAGTAGTAACAGACATAATAGACTTAAATCATCTGAATTTCCTTTTCTTTTATCTTATTTCTGCTGTTTCTTTTTAGGTTTTTTTTTTTTTTTTTTGTTTTACTTTTTTATTTTCTTAGACCATTAACCAGTACAAATCAGATATGTATATAAAATAAGTGCCTTCAATGAGATTTGAATTCATATCCTATATCCTATTTGACATTGGACAGCACTTTATCACTTAGGTCATGGGAACCCATCAGTAGGCAATACCCAATTTTAGTCTATTGCCTAATCAGATTGTTGGGTTTATAAAAATTGTAAAATTACTACTTCCTATTATATGACAAAAATATTGAATATGCAGGTAAATTGTCAATAATTCAAAACTAAATTTATCACAGCATGTTTGAACCAGATTTAATTTCATCAAGAATAAAGCTAATAATTTGCTTTTGCTATACTGTTGCATTGGTTATGTTACTAGTAGCTTCTGTTGTGAAGATTTCTCAAGCAAATGTTTTAGACACACAGTGTAAAGTACATAAAAATTATGGTAGTCTATAGCCTTCGTGCCCACAAAAAACTGGAGTGTCAAAAGAATGGTTTTCCTCTTGATGCTGCTATTATTTTAATTAACTTCATTACTCAGCAACGTTTATTGTTTTCAAAAGTGATGATAAGAACTGTAATAAAATTTTAAGGTATGCTATATTTATGGGTAAAAGTACTCAATATCAGAGATAGAGCATATGCAAATATAAATATAAAAGTGGACACTGAATTCAACACCAAGTGGCAACATTCCGTTTCAGGCTTGAATGCAATCTTCAGGCTAAACTGTCACTGCTTGGTGTTGACCTCAGTGTCTACTTATATATATATAACGATTTTCTAAGCAAGGCTTAGATGTAGCACAAGGCCGAAAGTATGGAGCACTCAGTGAGGATCAAACTCACTACTCAGTCATAATTGTTCTAGCAAGACAATCTTTCTAACCATTACATCATGTCAACGTGCCCCTTATATACATATATATATATAACACCCATATGTGTTGTGTTTTGTCTTGATTATTTATATATACTGGTCAATGGTGCATTATGGGTAATAAGGTCTATTGGATATTCCTGACAGTTATTGAGTAGGTTGTAACAGTAGTCCTTAGTACTCATAATGAACTATTGACCAGCATATATAAATAGTTGAACCAAAACACAACACACATGGCCTGAAGAATGCATTCAAGAATGAAACAGACTGTCACTACTTAGTTTTGACAGCAGTGCCCACTTTTTTATTTACATATACTCTATCTCTGATATTAACACTTTTATCCATAAATATTGCATATTTTAAAAATATATTTTTATATTATTATATATATATATATATATATATATATATATATATATATATATATATATATATATATATTTATTTAAATTTAGAAGAAAAATCAATATCTGTGATAGAGCTAAATATTCAGTTGTATGGTTATTAAATTTGTAACCCAGTTAGCCGTAATGATGATGGAAACAATAATATAATAACGACAAAAAAATGACAATGATAAAATATTTAATATCTTTTTCCTAAATCTATCTATTTTAGGACCATTAGGTTTTCTTATTAGAATGAAACCATCATCTCTATATAGGCCCATGTCTTTCTCCTCTAAATGCCCTAAAAATGATTGGATTCAAAATAAAAATAAATACAAACACAAGAATAGTAAACTTGCTAGATGTTGGACTCAACCTGGACAAAGAAACCTATGAACCATACAAAAAGGGTAATGACACTCCCACATACATACACACATCCTCCAACCATCCACCCTCAATCATCAAGCACATATTCAAATCCATCAGCTGCAGGCTATCATACAAATCATCCAACATAGACATTTTAATGACAAAAAACACCATATAACAATGCACTAAAGAAAAGCAAAGACATGCAACAGCTAGAATACACACCACCACTACCAAAACGAAAAAACAGAAAAAAATATAATTTGGTTTAACCCACCATACAACAAAGCCATCAAAACAAACATTGGCAGAAGATTCCTAAATCTAATAGAAAAACACTTCCCCATAACAAGCTCTTTACCAAAAATATTTAACAAAAACAACCTAAAAGTTAGCTACAGCTGCACTAAGAACATAACACAAATAATAAAAAGCCACAACAGATAAATAATAAGCAGCAATAGTGCAGTCAAAGACCCCAATGCAACTGCAGAGACAAAACCACATGCCCACTACACGGAAATTGTGTACAAATGAACATAGTATACAAAGTTAAGGTAAACTCAAACAACACTACAATACACTATATTGGCACCACAGCAGGAACATTCAAGCAAAGAAAATACACCCACAACCTCTCATTCTCCAACAGAAAATACTCCAACAGGACCACACTATCCACATACATATGGCAACTAAAAGACAAAAACATCACACCAAAAATAAGCTGGGAAATCATGAAAAACACACTTGCCTACAATAACATATCGAAGAGATGTCTACTTTGTCTGCACAAGAAAGTGGTAATAATCTCCCACACTCAACAAAAAGAATTAGTAAACCAAAGATTGAAAATAATTTCAAAATGCAAACATGAACATAAATATCTACTATCACAGTTCATACCAAATGGGTAATACCTACAATAAAACTGAACACAACTGGGTAAGAACCTACCAAAAAAAAAAATGGTAGAACACCAAAACCACCAAAATATAACCAACAACAGGAATCAATAACACTAGCAGCACTGTTACCAACACTATCACCATCCCTACAGACACAACCACCACCATAACAATTAGTACAGCCATCACAAGAGATAAAACCATTAACACTTCAAAATTATTATTTTGTAATGACTATTACTACTTTTAGTATTAGTATTGTTATTACTACTTTATGTGCTTACTGAAAATAACTACTACTATTATTTTCTCTATTAGAACTGTTGTTACCACATTAAGAACAATCACTTCATTACTATCTCTATCACCATTAGTACTGATTTTTATCATTGTCATGGTTTTTATTATTATTATTATTATTACCATCATCATCATTGTCATGGTTACCACAACTATTATCATAATTACCATTGTCATTATTATCATTTTTTTGCCATTATTATATTATCATTTCCATCATCATTAAGACTAACTTTACCATTTATCATAGCCAATAACAAATCAATAATTATTATTAATATATCAATAATAATATCACAGTTATTATTACCATTAACATAATCAGAGTCATCAATAATACACCAGCAGTTAGCACTGCTAAAAATACAAACATCATCATCATCATGTCCACAGACACAACCCAACTTAACCAATGTGATGGTAGTGAACCCAGACCAATGAGTGTGGGTATGCATCTACATGTATGTGTGTATGTGTAAGGAAATGTGAGCTTATCTGACAGCATGGACAGCTGATCGGAAAAACATCAAGACCACCCCCACCTATTCCTTGTTAAGAGAACATTGCTGCATATATAACACTACAGTCTCAACACCGAAATAGAATGACAACCGCTTATATATGTATGCTTGAACGCATGGATGTCTATATGCACCTAACCTCAGATTATTTATATGAGCATGTTTGTACAAACTAGAATGCATACACCTGTATGTATGTGTGTCTATGTATGTGAGAGTGTCATCCCAAACAAACACAGAAGAAAATTTCCACCCCTCTGCCAAAGACAAATAATCAGACACAAATTATCATAAACAGATCCATTTTTTAAAAAAATAAACCAGTTTGCCTGATGATTGCAAAAGCGTGAAACCCTAGGTTACAAATTAATATCGATCATACAACTGAATATACACACACACACAAGGTGCGATAGGTAAATTGTCGCAATTTCATATTTTTAATTTTGCCCATGCATGTTGTTTGTTTTTGATTTTGTCAACTGCACAGTATAGTAGGGTCAGTTGGACATCATCTGTGAGAAAAAGATCACCATGATGCAATTCACATCACCAGAAAATTTGGAAATGCCATGCTGTACTGTTTGGCATTTGTACTGGATGCTCCAATACAAACATTTCAGAGTGTTTGGACATCAAATCTGAGGACAGTGCAGAGGATTTGGAAAGATTTGGATGAGTCTAATAGTGATTATGAAGGTATGGTGGCTCAGAAAACACATTCTGATCATTCTGATAATTAAGGAACTCCCGAATTTGTTGGTGAGGGCTTCAAACTCAACACTGAGGCCTACATCAAGTGCCTTGAGGAGATAGTGCTGCCCTGGGTCAAGAGGGTGACTGCTGGAAGACCCTATGTCTGGCAACAGGACTCTGCACCATGCTACACAAGCAGGAGAACCCAGTCATAGCTGTCAGACAATTTCTGCAACCACATCATTCCTTACATCTGGCCACCTAACTCCCCAGACTGCAAACACCTTGATTATTATGTGTGGGGTGCAGTTGAGCAAGAGACCAACAAAACTCCTTGTAACACCAAAGATGAACTGAAGGCAAGGATTATGGCAGCATTGACCAACTTAAAGACCATCCAGAAGAGTTGAGGAGATTCTGAAGTCATCTGGAGGCCCTGGTTGAAGCCAATGGCAATTTTATTTAATAAATTTACTCTTTAGTATTTGAAGATATTTTTGTGTAATTTTGGTAAATATATCTGTTAAAATGAGATGTCAGTGTTATTTTCATTTTTGCATAATTTAGACCACAATTTATTCATCACACCCCTATATATATATATATATATATATATATATATATATATATATATATATATATATTTATATTTATATTTGGTTTATATTTATAATTTTTTTAATATATTCCAATAATTTTGAATAAAAAATAAAAAAAATATGCAAAAAGCTAAAAAAAATTTGAAATATTTTTTCCAATTTTAAAATAGTTTATATAATAATAAAAGTTTGGCTGTCTATAAAAAAGGTATGCCTTTTGTTAACAACAGATTCTTTTTTCCAAATGATGAGATGCTAAAAAATAAATTTTTTAAATTTTTAGGTCTGTAATTCTATACACTAGGCAAATGAAAAAAGAAAAATATTTTTAATGTTTAATTTTTTTAAAGGCAGTTTTATATTTTATATATACTATAAAAGCTAATCATTTGTTTGTATCTTATATTTTGCAGACCAAAGTTGACTGGGAAGCAAGAAGCTGAAACAGTTCCACAATAAAAAATTAAATTGAAGAAACTGTTATCATAGAAAAATAGGTTACATCTAAAATTTTTTTTGTAAAATGATTTATTGCCAGTTTTTTATTGTATTAAAAAATTTTTATTCATTTAAAATCTAGGTTCATATATTAGCAGAAACTTTTTCAGAACAATTTCAAATGAAAATAAAATTTTAATAGAAAAAAACAGGGAAGCATATTTTATTTTGGTGGGAAAGTGACTGATATATTTATGCCATAAATCAGGACAAATAATAGATGCAGATTCTTTTTTGAAAAAAAATCAAGAATCTAAATATACAGGAGTAAAATTTTGCACATGTGGCAGCAATATTCAATGCAAACAAATGGTTTTTATAAATATTTAAGATAAATTTAAATATAAAAAATTGTCTATATGGCATAATAAACCAAAGATTTTCCTACTGCCAACTTAAAATTGGTTCAATATTTTTTATCTTATTTGATCTGGTCTGACATTTTTTTATAAATAATTTGAAATTTAAGTTTGAAATTTTTCAGTGGGTTATTTTGAATTTTGAAAGTATTAATGTGTTTATTTGATATTTGTATTTCCTTTTGTTTTTATTTTAAGTTGAATTTTTCATTGTAAAATTCTTAAAACATTTTTTTAACTTTCAAATTTTTAATAGGCAAGCACATAATTGAAAGTAGTGGACAAAATAAATAATTGTGAAAAAATTTTTTAAAGTTTTTTAAATCATAAAAAAGAAAATGTAACAGAGTAACAGGTTGTAGAGTAATTTATCTATAAGTAGATGATTAATATTCTAGTCTGTTGTAGTAATATATTGGTGAAACTTCTGTTATATGCTGATTCTAAGAAAAGATATTGTTGCAAAAGTAACATTTTTTTTAATAATAATTTATTGTTATTTAAAAACAGAAAAAATGAGACAATATTTATGTTAAAATAAAATTATCTGTATTGACAGTATAATTTTGTTAAAAATTTAAATGTTAAATGTGGGCAAAAAAGAAATGGGAGATTTAAAATTGGTTGAGCACAAATTTATATGTTGAAGTTTGTGTTTTTTGGTTGATTGATAAAGGCCAATGGTCAATTCTGTTTTAACTATATTTAGTGGCATCAAAATGAGTTTTATTGAGCAGGTCCTTATTAAAATTAATTAGTGAATAATTAACACTGTTGTTTTTTAAAATTTTGATCTTATTGCATTCACACAGGTTTTGTTGTGGAATGAATCAGAGAGAGGTCTAATTTGAAGCAGAGTATAACACCACAAATCCAACTGAACTGATTATCACTATAAATTAAAACAATATCAATATTAATAACTAAAATTCTGATTTATATTCTTCAGAAAATGTTAAATTTCAAATAAAGATTTCAAAAATACTATTTTTTCTACCATTTTTTAATGAAAATGTATATTTTATCTTTAGAATTAAAAATTTAAATTAGATATTAGAAAATTATATACATGTTTGGAATTTTTATGAAAAACCAAAACTTAAACTAAACAAAAGGAAAGACAAATATCAAATAAACACACTAATACAAATCTATTTCATTCAAAATAACCCACTGAAAAATTTCAAACTTAAATTTCAAACTTAAATAAATTGTCAATGATTTGAAAAAGAATAAAAAAGTTTTTCATTTAAATGTTTCATCAATTTAGGTCTTTTCATCAGAAAAACTAAATTTGTTAAATTGGTTTTTTTCCACATGTGCATGGACTATGGATGCTGGGAATTATAAATTTTTAATTTTAATTTTTTGTATGTAATCTACAATAATTTTAACAAGTTTATTTTTGTTTCCAAATATTTAAAACATCTTTTGAAGGAGGAATTTTCTTTGATTGCCTGTAATAATTGTCACAAAAAATACATTTAAAAAACCTCAAGGAATTTAAATAAAATTAAATATGAACACAAAGGGACATTTTACAAAAAAATAAATTGATGAAGAAGTTGCTCAATCAATGAGACTTTTACAATTTTGACATAAAAAATGTTACAAATTTTCAAAGGAAAAAAATTTCACTAAATGAAAATGTTTTTGGAGAGTATTTTTTAAGGTCATCCAAAATTTGCATTGGAACTCTTACAATTTCACCATTCCTGGTAGATCTTCTATCATTGAGTGTAGGATATCATAATTTGAAAAGTGATGGAAAAAAAAAAAATAAAAAAAAAAAAATTTTAAATTTTAATTTGGAAGATAATGAACAAAAAAAAAAAAATTAAAATTTAAAAGAAAATTTTTTAAATTATGGAAAACCAACCAAAACCTAACAAATTGAAAAAATGAAGTCCTAATGTCCAAAATGTGTAATATAAAAATTTTTTCCACTTTTTCATTTATTTTTTTTTGTATTCTTTGATATATAAAAAATGATTATCATCATTATATATATATATATATATATATATATATATATATATAAAATAATGAGAACATGAATAAGTATATAAATTCTAACCATAACATTTTTAATTCATAGAAAGAAAAGTTAGCTCAATACATGATTGTAGAGCAATAATTTTTTGGGGTAAGAAATTTGGTTCTTTTCAGTCAAAGTGGAACTAAATGCACTAAAATGAATCATTTTTTAAAAAAGTGAGTAAATTGTTTTTGTGTATATGAAAAAACTATAATAAATAAATAAATATATATATATATATATATATATATATATATATATATATATTTAATGAAATAATGATATATATATATATATATATATCATATATATATATATATATATATTTTGTTACATGTTCCACCATGGAAAAACGTTGGAAAAGTGGTTTAGGTTTTGGAATCACATTCTAAATTTCTTTTTCCAAATCAAAATCCATGTGCATTTATTTTTATATGCTAATTTATTTTAAAGGTATGTATCCTCTTCATCTCCCTCCAGCTTTGGGTAAAATAGCAGGACAGACTGGGTTCTATAATCTTGATGGCAACTGGTCTAGGAGAAGGACAACTCTGAATTTTAACCTGCGGAGGGTTTTTGGGAACCTTGTGGCATGCATTAATTGCACCAGGTTTCTGTATTCGTCCCCCAAAAAAAAAAAAATGGTCCTGCAAAAATTCACTTCACCACTATAAACAAATGTGTGTGAATTGTCAATTTGTCAATTCATGGGACTTATCTTAAAAAACTTTTGTATTAAAAAACGGGAGAGTCAAAATATATATATATATATATATATATTATATTGTATCTTTTGACAATCATGATTTTGAAATAAATAAAGGAAAAACAAACTCATAGGTAAATAATGAAATAGAAGGTTTACTATATTTTAAAAGGAAATTTTTTTTGAAATAAAAATAATGCTAAAATCAACTCTTATTAACTCTTTTTTATTTAAAATAAATGGACGATTCCATTCATTTCATTCTTTATATAACATTATCCAAACAAGTTTGATTAAAAAAACTATACAAAAAATTCTGTCTGTTTCATTTTTATTGTATTTTTCCAATTTTTGAATGTGTTGTTGAGTGTTTTGCTCAAACTTGTAAATAAACTAAAAAAATGTTCATATTTTGTTATTGTTTTGTTCAAAAGTTGTAAATAACCATATTTTTATTGGTTTTCAAGAACCAATATGATATCTTAATTGGTAGTTAAAAAAATGTCTACATTCTTGTATTCCTTGGAAAAGATTTAAATATTTGAAATTTCTGTGTGATATCATCTGTAATAACAAATTGGGAACAAGGCTGTACAAAAAAGAATGTGATTTATTTATTTTTATTTTTTTAATTATGATATTTTTTAATTTTATTATTTTAATAATAACAGAAACAATTCATAAATTATTGGCCAAATTAAATTTTGTCAGATCTGATAAGTTAATTCAATTTATTGCCCCTGTTATCCTCAAAAATCTCAACAAAGCTTTGTTTTTTGTTTCATGTTGAAGAAGTCAAACCTAATGCAATTCATGTCATTGAAACACATCTTTAAAAAGTTTTTTCATTTTGTCTCATTATCTTCACTTTTGTTTTGAATACTGTTGGAAAGTTATTCTGAAAGAAGGAAAAGTGGAAGAAAAGATATTCTACTCATTGAAATTCTTCAACAATCAAATTCAACACTTAGAGCCAGATTAAGATTTTCTGTGATGTTTACAGATAATTCTTGCCCCTCTTTAATGATAAGAAGTAAAATGATGAAGTTGCTTTAACAAATAGATATTATTGAAACAGTAAATTACAGAAGGAATTGGAAAATTATTGGCCTAAAGTTTTTTTAATCATTTCACCCCAAGCAAGGGGATAAAGTCGCTAAGATGCAAAGGCTTACTGAGTAAGAAAGAATCTGAGAAAGGTGTTATTGAAGAAAGAGGACAATAAAAAGAACAAGATTCAAGGAGATAGAAGATGATAACTGACATTGCATTTAAATGTTTGAAGATAATAGTTAACAGAAAAGCAAGAAGCTAGAAGAGATTTCCACAAGTGAGAAGTGTGAGAGATGAAACTGTTAGCATAGAACTTATAGTTACACCTAGCAATTTCAACAGTAAAATGCTGAGACCTAGAGGCCTTATCATTGATAAATGTGTACTATTACGAATTGGAAAAAAAGGACATCATCAAGAGCATGCAGTTATCAAAGGCGTAAGCACAGTTTCAAACTTGACATTTGTAAATTTAAACAAAGTACAGATAACTCTTTATGAAGTCTGTGATCAATTTGATACTGTATTTATATTACGATCAGGACTTCCCTGTCTAAAATGATAATGGAATTTAAAGTTTGTGTGTGTGTGTGTGTGTGTGTGTGTGTGTGTGTGTGTGTGTGTGTGTGTGTGTGTGTGTGTATTTTAAGTGGATGTGTGTTCACATATAATTAATTATGAAGAAGCATCCAAAAACTTTAGTTTCTACCATGGATTTATTCTCTTTTTTTTTTTTATATAAAGTGTAATGAAACAAAGTTCTTAATATCTCTTGGGTATGTCCATTTTCGTTTTGGTCCAGGACTTAGGGTAAGTAATTATCAGCATTGCCATAATAGTTGAGCTCAAGTTAATCTTGCGCAGAGTTGGAATGACCAAAGAAAAGTTTATACTTACTTCAATGTTGGAGGTTTATGGGTGGATATAATGGTCGGGCTCAAGTCAACCTTGTGCTGTTTGTTTTTTTATAGACTTGAACAGTACCACCTAACGGCATTTGACAAAGCCAAGTAGTGTAATAAGATTTCTGGTTCCTTTATTACTAGCATCATAGGAAAATGCATTTATATTTTTATTCAGTATCTGTCTATATTTCTGAGATGAGGTATTATGTACACTATTTACATTGTTTGGACTATCATCCTCATCTTTGTTTATATTTTATCACAACGTTTCGGCCGTTGTACATGGTAATTTTAATGTCGAAAATTCCCACAGAGGGATGTATTTCCCTTTTCTCTCCATATGTAGTCAGCCACAAATTTTTTCCTTCCCCATGTTACATCAGGACAACCTTCAAAAGCTGGATAACACTTCACAGATACCTCTCCCAAGTAAACCCCCACCACATAGAGGAGAATATGACTAAAGACTGTGTCTACACCATCCCATACAGTTGCAGAAAGAAATATAAAGGGGAGACAAGCTGCTCCCTTAAGGTAAGGCTTCAAGAACATCAAAAATCTGTAACACAAGGGGAAGTGGAAAAAACAGGCATTGCTGACAACATATGGAGAGAAAAGGGAAATCACCACCCTCCTTGGGGTCAGGTTGAAATTGTAGACAAATAACACCACTGGAAAATTCATAAACTTAAGGAATCAGCATATATGCTAGGCCACAAAAATCTCCTGAGCCAACCAAGCATAGAATTGAATACAATATGGGAACCAGTAATAAGGAGTGCCAGAGAAAAATGATAACAACAACAAAAATTGCAATATGAGCTCTGGTAAAAACATGCAATGATAACAGCAAAAATTGAAATATGAGCACTGGTAAAAAACGTTGCTGAAGACATTAGGTTTATAATACCCAGAAATTCATACACAGATGTCCTCAAGGACACATGGCACAGTGGATAAAGGTGTTAGTTAGATTCAGTGACAGTTCAATACCTGGCTAAGGCAGTGGAGAACTTTCAGAGGGAAATTAACAGGAGATAACTGACATCTATTAAACATGGCATGTGGAACTAGAACAATCTCAAAAAGCGAAATAAAGGGTTCAGTTTGACATTCCAACCACCTGAAGAAGACTGGAGTGTACAATGGCTGAAACGTTGTGATAAATATAGCAACAAAGATGAGGATGATAGTCCACACAATGTAAATAGTGCATTCATTATTATTTCATTTAATTTTCCCACATGATAAAAATTAATATTTTTCAGTTCTGACAAATGTCAGTAAATGAAGGTCTAATGAATGTCATACTATAAAAATTATCCCAACCAAATTTTTCTGTACTTTTTACAAGTGGGTTAGTCAATTTAAGTAATGTCAGTATTTCTTTAATTTACTTTAAGCTTTTAAAAGCAGAAAAAAAAAAAAAATACTATGGTCTTTATCACTTTTACCTGGGGTCTGAACTGTTTAGATTGACACAGAACTAAACTTTATCATGTAAGCAGGGCGAGTGCAAGAATCATGTTCCTGACTCCCAAATCTATGATAGGGCTCCACGCCCCAGAATCTATGATATGGACCCCCACTCTCAATTTTCATAAGGTCATATTCATATAAAATACAAATTTTATACTCACCTAATTATGTACAATAATGAATCATATGCAATATAGGTGAACAATTCAATTCAAATTGAAAATAAATACACTGCATCTAAATACAAATTAGAAATATTTCATAATAGATCACTTCATCTTAAATAAATCAATAATGTTTTGTGGCAATTTTTAACATCAACTTGAGATTTTTATAAAAGTTGAATAATTTAAAAAATTCAACATTATGGATAAAAAATAGTAAATTTTATATAGTGGCAAATAGTTTGAATATTTGAGGGATTGCTATGTTTATTATTGATATGTTTATTCTTGATATGTTTATTCTTGATATGTTTATTATTGATATGTATATTTTTGATATGTTTATTATTGATATGATTTTATAATTAATTCAATATGTTTTGTGTGCATGTTTTATTTTTCATTATTGTATACCTACTTACACATCCCCTGTATACAAAATAAATTCTTATGTAACACAATATATATATATATATATATATATATATATATATATATACAGAAGGATACAGTTGATAGGTTGGAGTTTTTTTTTTTGAAATGAAATCCCTTAATGCATACAGAGAGCAATCTGTATTCTATGTGTGTATGTATTCAAATGTAGCAGTTGCCTTGCTTAAAATATGAGTAAGGGAGTATGTGTGTTTTAGTGTCAATGCTGGATTGTGTGGACGTCTAAGGTTGTCAGTGGGTGGTCAAAGAAAGTAGGCATTGTATGGCTCTATGTAAGACTGTGTGGGTTGCACATGTGCCATATTTCAGCTCTGGGTATGTCACAATGATCGCAGCATGATAGAATTAATAAAATTAATTCATTGAATCTGATTTAGGTTGACTTTCCATCTCATTATATATAGGCACGGTGGAGTAATGGATAGCAGCTTGGATTGAGGAATCGCAGAGCTGAGTTCGAATTCCAGTCGAATCCATTACATTCACTTACGTGCTAATACCCTTGGGAAAGGTATGAATCCTCTTCCTCTCCCTCCAGCTATGGGTAAAATAGCAGGACAGACTGGGTTCTATAGCCTTGGATGGCAACTGGTCTAGGAGAAGGACAACTCTGGATTCAAAACCTGCATAGGATCGTTTGGGAACTTTGTGGCATTCGGTGCACCAGGTCTCTGTATTTGTCCCTTCAAAAAGTGTGGATGGTCCTGCACGAAACCTTCACCACTATAATCAAATCTCATGTGCCGGTGTTGGGCTGTCGGTTTCCTGGAAACTGATCTGCTTGACCCTCATACGTCGAATCTCGACGGGAGAGCCGATTATTATATATATATATATATATATATATTTAGTGATGTGTACTTTTATACCTACAGAGCCACTTTCAGTATAACCAAGAGAGAGAGAGATTCGCTTTGAAACTGCTGCCCCACAATCATATCTTATATCCTGGTTAGGAACTGATCT
The DNA here is from genome assembly GCA_903632075.3 of Acanthosepion pharaonis. NCBI lineage: Eukaryota > Metazoa > Mollusca > Cephalopoda > Sepiida > Sepiidae > Acanthosepion > Acanthosepion pharaonis. The sequence continues at coordinate 252,325 of CAHIKZ030001896.1, read as the reverse complement.
TCTTTGAGATACTGGCTATACTATGTATCCTAGTCTGATTGATTGGTTGAAATATGGCCTAGCAATTCTGAATATTTTTACAGGTGGTGAAATTTTGGTATCCTTGTTATTATATTTTTATTTATTTTTCTCTCACTACAAATTAAGAAAAAAGGTAAAACATTTCATCAGGTTTGCACAAGATTGTATGTTTCTTTTTTGACTATTTAGAAACTCACAAATTAATTAAGAAGTTTTCACTCACTGTATTCATCAGATATTACTGTTTATTCATGTTTTTACAGGACTGTTTTAATAAAAATACAAACTTTGATCTCCTGGAAGACTGTCCAATGCACTAAAAGTAGTTCTTTGCTGTGAAAGATAAAGTTCTCTGGGGGTGTAGAATTATGAATTTACTTGCACAGCAAATGTTAAAACTTTTTGTTGAACAAACATACGTTACAAACACACATTACAAACATATGTTACTAACTCTATCAGTGGCAGTAAATTCTTTTCAGCTTTTGGGTAAGTGTAGAAAAGTTGGAAGCATGTGTGCTGTAAATTCCAAGAGACTAGTTCTTTTTCACTTCAAGATCAGAGTAGGAAACTAAAATTAGTGCTCTATACATGTATTAGACTATACACATCACTCACAATTCACCAACAGAGAATTTATTTTTTACAGAGACATTCTTGAAATTCACACTTTCTTTCAAGAACATTCCTTAAAATTTTCTCTACATGAAAATGTCCCTGATAGAATAAAGATTTCTATCTTGTTTTGTTTCACCCTTTTATCTGTCTATTTTCTCAATCAATTTAACACGTTTAGTTTCTGTTTGTCAACACCAATGCTTTCTCGGCTTGAAATGATGATCCCTAACCAAGTAACAACATCTGTAAGAGAGCAGAAAATATTGGGACAAAATGATGAATATGTTAATGTCCAAAATTTTCTATTTTTTTTACACTAAATTTCACCCAATACAAGGCTCTAGAGCTACTCAAGATAGAGAGTTATTCATGATGAATGAGATGTGTGATATGAGTGAATGAGGATGTGGTAGGAAGTGAAAATTATGAAGATAAGGAGGATAGATAACAATTGATCCTTGACTTGAAGAAGTTAAGATTGCAGTACTCAGGAAGCATCCATGGGGAGTTTATTGCACAAAATAGCAGTTCTTTGAAAAAAGCTGTATGGATGGAACTTTTTATATGTGAAATGCAGAGGAAACAAATGTGATTCAACTCTGTGAAAATATCATGGGATGTCCTAGCTGTAAAGGTCGGAACTAGTAGAACTAAAGAATGAAGCACATCTAAAAAAAAAAAATGTCTTATTTCTGTTTAATAAACTGAACAAACATTTTATGCTGTGCCATATTATACATGGCTCATCCATCCTCTTGTTTGGTAATCCATTAGTTTTATATTAACTTTAAAGTGATAAGGTTTTTTAATAAAGTTGATTCAAAAGCAAAATGTTTTGTTGGTATTTACTCTTAAAGTGTTGCCTAAGAACATCCCATAATATAATATTACGGGATGTTCTTGGGCAACACTTGATAATCTTAATCATTTAGATATCCTAATCACTTTGATATCCTAATCATTTTACTGTTAAGGAATAAAATTTCCACTAATAGGTATGTTGATAATTTTGAAAAATGTATTTATTTACACAAATATTTTTTAACACAATCTCCTTCCTTGTCAATGTTCTTAAATCAATGGTGAGAATTAATTAAGATTAATTATTATCAATCAGATTGATTATTATACAGTGAAATTCTTCTTCAAGATATGAGCAATCATGGTTCTCTATAATTTTTTTATCTTTTGTAGCTCTTTGCAATGTTTGTTGTTTTACTATCCCTCTCATTTCCAATTCTTCCATCCATTTACACAAGCTTGTTAAGTAGGTTATTTGTTGTTTCTCTCTATCCTTCTTGTCCTTGATATGTCTTTTGATAGTGTCAAATTTTCCAAGTCTTCTTTCCTCATTATGTGTCCCAGAAATTTCAACTGTTTTTTTATAATTCTGAACATTTGCAGGGAGGTTCTGTGCCTTAAGTGCCTATTGGGACTTAAACTGATCCCAGACCTCAAATGCTTATAGCCATATCATGTTAATACACTGGTTCTTGTACGATCACTAAAGTTAAGCAATGTAGAGCCTGATTAGTACTTAGATGGGTGACCACTTGGGAATACCAAGCACTGTAAGCTTGGATATGCAGGTAATGTATTGGATAATGTCTCAGAATTGGAAATCGAAGAGCTGAGTTCCAATTCCAGTTGTGTTCATTATATTTGCTTATGCATAAATACCCTTGGGATAGTTACGAATTCACCTCTTCTCCTCCAACTATAGGTTAATTATTAAGACTTGTATCACTAAACTATTATTATCTCAAAAGAAAAATTCTTTCAATCTAAAAATATTGTCTGGCTTTAAATAGCCTTTAAAGTGTTGATAAGCTATATATAATGAATGAATCAATCAATTACCCAGACCTCAATGGAACATGTAAATACAATCCATCACTAATGCTGGAAAAATGGTTGGTTCCCTGTACTGCTCCAGTAAGTACCTGCTATCCTTTACTTTTACAAGAGTCAGATCAGACTGAAAATGGAGTACTACTGTCATATATGGGCAGATACTGCTCTATTGCTATTTCGATGGAAGGTGTTCAGACGAATTACATTTCTTAGTTCTACCAGTTCTAACCTTCATGGCTAAGACCTGCCAGATATTGAACATTGGAGTAAACTAGGTATTTACTCTGTCTCCCCACTAAGACAAGTTGTGACACAAGATCATTTTTTATGATGGGGAACCCGAGTACATACACCTGGGCAAGGAACAAAAATTGCCTGCAGCCCCCACAACCGTTGGTTGCACTAGCCCCAGTGTGAGCACCGATCCCTCTCTCTGGTGCAATGAAAGGGCATGGCCTAGGACAGCTGTTCCCCAGGGCTGGGCACATCTTAGTATAATTTTCCTCAGTTGCAACTCTGTCCTTTGACAGAGTCGCCTCTGAGTGCATTCTGCCCAAAGACAGAGACGCAACTGAGAGATGATAAATAGATGTGTTAGACACTACTCAAAAGAGTAATTTACACATTAGTAAACACACTAGTAATTTACATACTAGTTACATTGTAGTAAACTACCCTCATCCGCTTTGTATTCCATTGGCGAGATGTAAATTCCACTCAAGCAGTTTCTTCCCACAAACCACTACTTTATGGAACCAACTCCCAAGAGAATGCTTCCCCAATCACTACAATCTCAACCTGTATAGCATCAACTGTTATCTTCCCCACATATCCTCATAAACTGTACTTTTTACTCTCTATCCCTGTACCTCAAGTAGCTCTTGAACCTTATATAGGGTGAACACCATTTTCCAAAAAAGAATAATATGAATCTTAGTTTAGTCTTGCATAATGCTCCATGTGTAGAGAGCATAGTGTGGATCAAATTCATTTTATTGGTAATAATCAGTGTTACTACCTAGATAAACACTCTTTTTTTTATATATATATATATATATATATATATATATATATATATATATATATATATATATTTTTATATTATTTTATATGCACAGTACTTATTGGAAAGGACTCAATATCAGTGATAGAACTAACATATTGTTGTATGGATATGAGTTTGTGACCCTGGGTTCACGGTTTTGTGACCATCAGACAAACTAGATTTATTTTTTAAAAATTTGTTTCTCTGATGATTGCAAATACGTGAAACCCAGGGTCACAAACTCATATCCATACAAATGAATATATATATATATATATATATATATATATATATATATATATATATATATATATTTGTGTATGTGGATATAATTCAGCATTTGCAATTACAATATCATTTATAATCCATTAAAACTATATTTATTTTATAAAAACTGATGCTGGCATTATGCATATTAAAGTTACAAAAATTATTTTCTATTTTAAACTATTAAGAATCTTTTAAACTTTTCCTAATCATTAAAATTTTAATTTTTTTTCATTTTTCATGAGATTATTTTTGCAGTGCCTTACCTGTACCATAATTCTAAAACTACATCCGGGGAATTTTAGTATCCCTTTTTTGATTGGCTGATTGTACAGCTTGTGTGTGACGTTGATTGAATCGTTAAAATCCTTTTATCTTTGCAATTGCTTGAGGAAATATGTGAGCATAAATTTACTTGCTTAAAAATGAATTTCTTATTTTGTGTGTACAAAAAAAAATTTTTTTCCTTCCCGCCTATTTGAAATTTTGTTTACCACAATTAGTCAATATACCTCGTTCTTTACGGAAAAAAAGTGAATGGACCAATCAAATCGGTTGTTACAAAAGGTATCTGGCAGAAATGAAACCCATACACATTATGCAAGAATTGTTAACGACAAGTGTAAAAAAATAATTACTCCGCGTTACATTTGGTATTAATTATTAACCAAGACGATAGGTAAGTTAATACTTTATTTCATAATATGATAGTTCACATTACATTATGTTTTGTCTTTTGAAAACTTGAGGATCATAGTTATTAATAAATTTTCTGTTCTCTGGCTCTTCTAAAGTAGCTGGTCCAAAAATGAGGGATCAGTTTCTAATATCGGAAAAGATTCATACTGACCACTCACTTCTTGGTCATATGACATTTTTGTTTACTAGTATTACAGAATTTTAAACTTTTTAAAAAAAAGTATTCACAGAATCCTATACTAAAATCATACAGTATTATAAATCAATGTTTAGTATATTATTGATGTGTGTAAGAAATACAAAGTAAAAAAAAAAAGTTTTCTTTGTAGTAGCCATCGTGGTGTCGTTAATAAATCGCACCTTTTTCTTCATTGTCTGCATTTCAAGTTAGAGAAAGAGAGGACGTTTATTTCTCTTTTTTTTTTTTTTTTTTAAAAAAAAAAAAAAAAAAAAATATTAAACTTTCGTACACAATATGATGCTCTCTTTCATCTTATCAGACGGGCGTTACTTTTCTAATCATTACATTTTGAGTTTAGTTTCTTTATGGTCTCTTTTTCTTTCATCTTTTTATTTTCCTATTTTCATTCGCATCTCTTCCTTTTTAAAAGCATCTTCTTCGACATCGTTTCTAGAAAATTCAATTTTTGTTACGACGAACTTGATAATTAATGTTTCTCCTTTTGTAAAACAGTGACGAATTTTTTCTCTCTCTCTTTTTCTTTTCCTCTTTCAATGTATCCGGGAAAAAAACAAAACAATAACTTCGGTTTTTACATTTGATTTGAAATGGTCCCTTTTCTTTCCTCCTCATTTTTTTTCTACTGCATCCGACTTCCTTTTTGTTTTTCTTGAAATGTAACAACACGAAATATTTTTTGCCCACACTTCCATGCAAGGGAAAAGAAAAGCTTTTTACAAGGAATTATATTTTAAAGATGTCGAATGAAAGAAAATTGTCTTTTTTTTTAGTAAAGATCACACACAGTCACACACTAATGGCGTTGAAAACTGCTCCCCCCCCCCATTGTTCTATTTTTTTTCTTCGTATTGTAAATCATTTTCACGATGGTATTTTAGCGGGATTTCTTGGAGGTAGACTTTTCTCTGTTGGCTCGTTATGGTTCTATACTTAGGAAACGGTCAGGCTTTCCTTTTTTTTTTTTTTTTTTTTTTTTAATTCGTCAGCACGTGCGTATAAACCTTTTAAAAAGGTGTCTCATAAAATGTCCAGATCCAGGTAAAAATCAAATTTGTACACAGATTTTGGGACACTACACTAAATTTAAACAATTTCTTTTTGTTTTCCATTATTTCCTAAAGAATAAAGAACCACTTGCCTTTATTTTTCTCCATACACTTCTCTTTTCAATTTGTAACCTCTGACGCTGTTGAAACGTCCCAATTAAGAAAAATTGTTTTATTTCTATAAAAAAGATCTGATTTTTGTTGTAATGAGAATATTTTTCGGTTAAAAAAATTAAACTTTAAATTTGAAATATTTTTTCTGTTTTAATTTAAATTTTAAAATAAAAGTTGTAAAAGTTTTTTTTATCGATCAATTTATTATTTTTTTTTTTAATAGTAAAAAAAAGCATTCGAATACACATCATTTTTGTTTCTCTCTCTTTGTTAAAAAATCGAACAGGAACTGAAGTTCGATTGTTATCGCTTATTTGATCATCGTCTCTGCATCATTGATGGCGAATTCTTTCAGCAAATTGAAAGAAATAATATTGGTGGTAGCTCGAGAAATTATTCTTTTACCTTACTACTTCAGCAGTTCTTTTAATTATCCGATCGTTTTAAAAATTTGATTACTTCGAATCTCGTCACGAATACTTCGCATTAACTTTTTTCTGAGCGACAAACTAGGAATTTTTAATCGTCAACTGACAATCATATTATTCTCTAATGACTTTCTGAAGACCCTTCAAATAATCTTTTCAACAGTGAAGACTTAAATTATAACTGGCGGTAACGGATTTTTTTTTTTTTTTTACTTGTTTTCTTTTGTTTTCTATACTTCTCTACGTCTTTGTTGGGTTGATTTTCTTTTTTGTTGTTGTTGTCTTTTGTACATTTATTTACATTAATTTTTTTACCTGTCAACATTCCTTTGAAGAAGAATAGTGAGAGAAGACTTATTTTACTACCAGAAACAAGAATGGCACTAATTCCTTAATTTTTACTTCTTAATTGGTGTAGTTTTTCCGCTTTTGTTTTTTTTCTAGGAGGCTTTAAGAAGAAACTATTTTTAGCCACTTGCATTATTACCTAAGTCAATAAAGATGAGCGAGATAAATCACCACTGAACTGAAAATTTGGCGGTGGCGGGGGTTACTTCAAACAGTACTGGACTGGTCAATTAAAAATAAAATGGAAAAATCCGAGTTCAGACATGAAATCTTGGTTCGTTTTGGACAGCTTTTTCATTTTTTTTTATTCTCTATTTATTCATTGTTAAATTTTACGTTGTGATTGATCTCTCACGATTTTTCCCTTTAATAATTTTCCATTTTAAAAATATAAATTGTGCTTATTTTCCTAACCCACGTGCCGGAAACGCAAGTTCTTAGAAACCGGAAATCCTTTTTTTTTCTTTTATTTTTTTTTTCATAATGTTTTTTAAATTTTGTAATTGTGTTAAAAAAGCTGTTCAGCAGATAAAAAAATGTAATTAAACAGGACTCGTTGGTTAATAGCGAGAACTATTTTATGGAACCGCTAGGTAAAACATGTTTAAAAACAAACACTACAAGACAACTTGTAGCTAGATCACCCCATTTAAGAGCACACTAGGCACCACGCTGTGGACTATGGAACAATGGAGAAAAAAAACTAATCTTAGACACCTTTTATTAGTGTAAAAATTTTACACTAGTTTGTTGATCTTCACTGTGATCAAACTCGCACAGTGAGTTTGATCATCACTGTGTATGAAGCTTAGTGTAAATATCAGTGCAAGCAGATATTTATGGAAAAGTTGATATCTTCGGGAAATATAATTTCCAAGTGTTGATATATTTCCTAAATAAACCTGCACACTTATGCTTCTTGTCAGTCCATGAATATCTTGCTTATGTCCGATTTTTTTAAAAACAAAAATGTTCTGATAATGTTTACTTTACCTCTTCCGACTGCAGAAGGTGTGTTTTAAAAATGCATATTTTGTTTTTTGCTCTCAACACCAGTTAACTTCAATATAAACGTTCGGTTTTTACAATTAAAAACAGCTTTAGTGATAATTTATTGAACTACTAAAAATCGATTTTGTATTGATTTTTTTTTTTTTTTTTTTTTTTTTAAAGAAATAATTTCCACGTCTTTTATCTTTTTCGTTACAATGTTTCGGTCGCTGTTTTCTCTGGTCTTCCATCGGTGTGTAAAAAATTCGAAGACTGGCAAATGCTTATTTCAATTTCACATAAGGAATAAATCGACCTTTGTTTTTTTTTGTTTTTTTATTGAAAATCAAAGTAAACATAAACATAGGGACCTCTACAAAAGACGCAATAACGTTTAAAAATATTAATTTTTAAAAATGAAACCTTGAGGCTTTTTTTAAAAATTTTAGTTTTAATTTCAAGCTGTCATTACATTTCGAATCAAAATACTTTGCAAAAACTAATTTAAATTGACTGAAATTTTTTTTCTTGCTTGTTAAAATCGCTGATAAGCGCCCCCCCTTTTTTTTAGTCGTATTTTCATTGCAATGTAATTCTGTTTTATTAAAAAAAATTCAGAAAATAAAATATACTTTTCTGAAATTTATTTAAGGAATTTAAATTATAATTAATCTGATTACAAACAAATATTTACTTTAAGTTTAAAACATCGCAGAAATGCATTTTTTTTTAACCCGACAGTGTTGACAGGCTGATGACAGATCTATGTTGTTTTGCAGAGATGAAAATGATGTGAGCACCTTTTTTTTTTTTTTTTTTTTTTTTTAAATATAATCTTTAAGTACTCGGTAACTTAAATATTTAGGAAAATATTCTCCGTAATCAATTTAATGTTTTATTGAAATTTAGAAATGTTGGTTTTAAATTTATCGTTCTTATTTTCTTATGTCATGTACTTAGAAAAATCGGCAGGTTTATAAACATACAAAAAATGTTTAAATTCTTTTAAAAATATACACGACATTATCAGAAAAATAAAGAGCAATAACTATATAGAATATTTAAAACCAGAATGAATCTAAAATTCAATAAAACATTAGATTACACTTACAGGGAATATTTTCTTAAATTTTTAAGATTACTGAAGGTGCTTATGTTCAATTATTTTTGTTTTATTTATTTATTTTTTGCAACTAAAGCATCTATACAGTGTGCTTTGGGTAAATTGTCTAAATTACACAAAAATGAAAATAACATTGACATCTCATTTTTTAGCAGATATATTTACCAAAATTACACAAAAATACCTTTAAATATTAAAGAGTAAATTTATTCAATAAAATCGGCATTGGCTTCAACCACAGCCTCCAGGTGACTTCAGAATCACCTGTAACTCTTCTGGACGGTCTCCTTCTTTAAGTTGGTGAATGCTGCCATAATGCTTGCCTTCAGTTCATCTTTGGTGTTACAAGGAATTTTTGGTCTCTTGCTCAACTGTGTCCCACATATAATAATTGAGGGGGTTACAGTCTGGGAAGTTAGGTGACCAGATGTAAGAAGTGATGCAGAAATTGTCTGACAGCCATGACTGGATTCTCTGCTTGTGTGACAGGGTACAGTCTTGTTGCCAGACATAGGGTCTTCCAGCAGCCAACTTCTTGACCCAGGGCAGCACTACCTCCTCAAGGCACTTGATGTAGGCCTCTGTGTTGAGTCTGAAGCCCTGTTGGAAGATGAATGGAGGCATAGCATCATCATTACTAGTTATCACTCCAAACACCATGATTTTAACTGGATATATCATCCAACTCTTTCTGAATCCTCTGCACTGTCCTCAGATTTGACACCCAAACACTCTGAAATGTTTGTAGTAGAGCTATTTTAGCAAAAAAAAAACTCTTTTCAGTTAATTTAAATTAGTTTTGAAATACAGAAAAGTATTTTGATATTGGAAATATTAAATTTAATCTATTAGCTTGAAATTAAAACTTAAAAGCTTCAGGAAAGATTTTTTTTAAGTATCACTTTTTCTGTGGTGGTACCTAATATAAAGTTTACAAAGCTATTTCTTCTAAGCCATTATAGTCAATAATAAACACCAGGTAACTGACTTAAAAAAAACAAAAAAAAAAAAACTTTGCAAATGACATTTCAAAGTTGCCTTCAGTATTTGCTTAAGAAATATTTCTCAACTTTCTGGCATGGTTGTTTCACAGGAAGATGCATTGATTGTTGGACAGTCACCAATTACATTAGAACCTCATTATATATTAACCAAAAATTCTTATTAGCTTAGACATGTTAATTTATTTTTGTTGTAAAATTTTTAATATCAGAAATATAGTTAAAATGATTTCTGATTGCAATAAATACAACTAACATATGGTTGCTGAGCTAATCTTGTCAAAATCTTTCAGAACAATGTTAATATCTGATTACTTTTGTTTCTCCAATCAGATGAATTTGTTGGTCTGAGGTTTTCCAATTCTAGTTTTCTCTTCATTTTAACTTATTAAAATTTATTTAAATGCCTGTACTTACTGTTTGTTTTTGTTGTTAGGGTTTTCTTTTTCTTTACACAGTGATTAACTATTATTATTGGAGATCATAGTTTAGAATATAATGCATATAGTAACATTCACAGAACTTTCATAGAATGATCTTTCATCTCCATTTAAATTGAATTCTTTATGCACAAACAAATTGTGCATTCTGATTTTGTCAGCCAAGGTTACAAAGTTTACTTCATTATATAACAGAGCTTTGTTTTTTCTTTCTTATATAAAAAAAAATTTCATTAAGAGGCTATGATGTCTACCTCAAAACAACTAACTGGTTGATTCTATAATTTCTTAGGTCTGTTTATTTGAAGAAAAAAAAACGTTCGTGTTTTTTTTTTTTTTTAGAGGGGTGCTTACAGTTGTAGCTTGAAGATTTCTGAAGCGATTTGTTTTACCACTTCAGCTGTTAATTGAAAAGGTAGTCTGAATAAATATTTTCTAGTATTTCTAGGATTATTTTGAATGAGGCATCAATAAATTATTTTTGAAAGATTAAGTTTTTTGCTTTACTATATTGTTTACTAATTTGGGATCATTATTTAAACAATTGATGTCTTTGTATGAGAATTCTTGCAGAACCTTTACTGTTCAGTCAAGGATTACATTGTCTTAACAGTTTTCCTTCTAAAATAACTACTAGCATCTTATTTACCACCCAAACTGCATTTCTATAACTATTTTTGTACTAGGTTTTTATTTTGTTTATAGAGGAATAAAAAGAATATAAAAAAAATCTTATTCACTCATTGCTTTTTGAGGTAGCCATCAGCTATTTTTCTTTTCTGACTATTTTTTATTGTATGATATATCTACAAATGTAAATTGTCTATATTTTACTTAGTTCTATTAACAATTTTTTTTTTACTGTCAAAATGATCTCTATTGCATTTTTTTTTTTTTTTTTTTTAATCATTTCACCCCAAGCAAGGCAATAAAGCCACTAAAAGACAGAATGTTGCTGAATGTGAGAGAATATGAGAGGGAATGAAATAATTAAGGAGAGAGAACTATAAAAGAACAGGAATTGAGAAAATAAGTGATATGGCATTTAAATTTTTGAACATCAAAGTTGACTGGGAAGTAAGAAGCTGGAAGAGTTCTACAAGTGCAAAGTGCTAGAGAAGAAACTGTTAACATAGAACTTGTGGTTACATGTAGCTGTAAAGTGATGAGACCTTGCTACCAGTCTAGTACTGCACTTAAATTCATAACCTGTATGCATGTCTTCGTATGTCTAGAATGCACATAAAATATCAATATATTATGTATTTGTTCAACAGTTGATTATTTTTTTTAAATCTTTAATATATTTTGCTTTTAATTTGTTAAACAAGAGGCAATTAATTAGATGATGTTTGATACTTAGAATTTGATTTTCATTGTTTATATAATATGAAAACATAATTTGAATGTTTACTATGAGCCTACTTGTATTTGTCTTCAACTCTTATCTCTTGTTCTGTTGAGTAGTGGTATCCATATGACTAACTGATAGAATCTTTCATTAGTTTCCATTTTTGTAACTACTATGATAGGTCAGCTTTTTTTTATTCTTGCATTCTATTAGAATAGTGAGCGTCACTTAATTTTAAAACTTACGATCAAACTATGAAAAATTTGGAATTAAGTTATTTATTGAATAACCATTTTTCTTTTTCTTCTCCATCTGGTCTGATAATTGACAATTTTTTTTTAACATGGAATAATTCTTTAGCTATTTTGAATTTTTTCTTGTGATTTTTAAGTTTATTTTATGGCAAGAAAATGTATTCGTTTTATATGGTTATAATAAAGTCTTGTTTTTAAAAAATATAAAAATAGGATCATGTTATGGTCCTCTGTATAAGTTTGTAAAACCTTGGTGTTTTCCTTGTCTTTTTAATCTCTGTAGCAAGAGATTACCCTCAGACAGATGGAGAGCCCTTATTGAAAAGATATACCCACTACCCTATCTTTTGTCAAAGATAGGAGAATGAGGAGAAAGAGATTAAAGGTAATAAAACGGAGCAGCTGCTGCTGCTACTCAAAAAGATGGCAGAGGACAGCAGATTGAGTTTTGTTATAGCCTCAAGTCAAATCTGATTGCCAGAAATAACTGACAATCATATTGTTTGTAGCATCAACAATTAAACTTTTGCATGCCATCACCTGCTACTAACTATTCACTGATTTGTGGATCTGTAACAGTATATGCACATATATACATAATTTTGCATAATATTTATCAATATATTTGTTTTGTATTTAATGGTCTCGAGAAGGAATTTGTGATATCTCTAAATACCATCTCCTATTAGGATGTAGGTGACATGATTCTCCACAGCTTCCTTATCCTTCTGTAAACTATGCATTGCAATGACTGGTCTTGGGAAAGATAGTGGAATCATTTTCTCTATTGCTCTTCAATTATTCTGAATTTAAAGTTATCTTTCTCCTTAGGCTGGTTGCTAGCCAGGGCTAAAGAGCCCAGTCTGCATCTATTACAACCATAGCTGGGAATTTGTCAGATATTGAAGTAATTTGCATAATGGATCTATTTTTTTAGCATTTACCTAACAGAGGAAAGTGTAATTAAGTTGTTATACATACAGTTCATGAAGCAAAATGTCATGTTGACATGTTAAATTTTATTTAATGATATCATTAATGTTTGAGTGTTGGACTCTTAAATGGATGTGAATTCATGAAAGATTCAGAAGATATTTGCAAGAATGTTACTTCAGTTTTATAATTCATAGATGTTAAATAATATTTCCCTTTATCTTGATCTTAAATTTTAGATATTTTATTTTCAAATATACTTTTTAATATTAAACTGTTTGTCTTGTTATAGGAAAGAGTTTTTTTTTATCATTATTTTGACAAATTTGTTTTATTATTCAAGGATTCAATGATAATGATGCAAGCCAAACTCCCTAACTGATGTCAGAATGTCACCTACCAAAAAGATTGAGGTATTTTTTTTTTTTTTTTTTTTTTAGCACTACATCTTTGAAAATTCTTTAATCACCACTGAGCTGTATTTAACTAGCCTTTTATTTACTTTGCTTATACATGAGCATAACTTCTTGTAGTTTTAATAATCTTAATAGCTTACTGTACTTTTGGTTAAATTTCTTTGAATTTTTTATTTTATTTAGTTTATTAAAGACATTTTGAAAGTATACAAATTTGATGTTTTAATAGTTGGTGTTCATTAAAAGTCAATTTATTAATGCATTTTTTTTTTAATTTTTTTTTTTTTTTAATTGTTTTTCTAACCCATTTTGTACATAACAAGCATTTCAAGATTTTTTCTTAATTAGTTCTAAATACATTTAAGTATTTTTTCATTTCATTATGAAGGAATTGCTTTTTATAATACATTTTTTAATTTATTAAATACTTGAATGATAGGGAAGACATTAAATAAAATTGTGCACGTCATGTTAAAAATGTCTAATTTTTTATTTATTATTGAAACAAAATATCCTAATTAAAAAGCTTTTGGTTCTTCAGAAAAATCTGATTGTTCATTACATTTCTTGAATAATACTACTAGTTTCCTTTTAAATGATTGCAATTCAAAAAAAAAAAAAAATTTCTATCTAAATTTTAGTTGTATGCGTAGAGGACACTCTTTTCACAATGAAATTGGTATTAACTGAGTAATGTTAAAATTTCCAGGATATATGTATATGTGTAACATATGAGTTTCAGCTTTTAATATTTATTCTTCTAAAAAAAAAATTGGTAATTTGTTTTGTGTGTATCAGGTTTTATTATGTAAACTTTTATTTATAAATAAATCCAAATATTAACCATAGATACATATTTAATAATCACAATATCTTGTATATTTGAATGCATTATTTTATCATTTTACATGCTCCTCTATGTTCTTTAACCATTGTCAATCTTTCAACAGTTGTTTCTGCTAATTTTTCTGCTGCTCTTTTTTTTGCTATTTTATTGCTTCTCAGAGATCTTTTAAATATTGTTTTTCATTGTCATGTACATCTCTTTTGATGGACTACAAGATTTCTATTAGCTTAATTTGGAGAGGCTGGATGCTATTCCATTGATTTGATGTCTTTGAAAATATTTTGGCAAGATAGGCAATAGTCAGCTTTGCAGAATATGAAAGGAGTATTTTCTGGCATAAATATAATTGTAGACTTAAAACTTCTTGGTTCTAATTGGTATCATTCTAAAAAATTTATTATCCAAGAACTTAGACTAATTCTCTGCATTTGCTACTGAAATCTTCAAAGTTGATAATGTAATTTTATTATCTCCAATATTAACCCAAAGCATTATTCAACCATAACCATTGTTGTCTTCAAAGTCATATTGGTTGACTATTTCCATGAAGGACCCATCCTCTTGCTCAGACATTAAGTTAATTTAGTATGGCTCTACATTCATTGCTAAAAAAAAAAAAAGTTGTTTTTCATGTACTTCACCCAACTTGTTTCTCTATGGAGTTTATTTAAAGGCAGTAATTTGGTGGTTTTCATATTTTTAGCCAATGTTCTTAATATTTTGCATCTTTTGTTTACATTTGCAACACAAAATTCTTCAGTTATTTACTTGTTGTTCAATATACTTTTCTTTCTTATTACTCATTTAATTTCCCTCCTCTTTCGGTGACTTAAAGGAATTTTTTTTCTTTTTCTTAGATATGTTTTCAATTTTTTTTTTTTTTTTTTTTTTTTTTTATTCTCTGATCTCTATTCAATATTTTTTGCAATTTTCAACATTGTGTTCTCATCACTCAATAACTTTATAATATCTTGTTTTTCTTTTGAGGTTATTTTTTTTTTTTTTTTATGATTCATGACAATCTTTACATATTGGAAAATAATTATGCTATTTTTTAAACGCACACCAAGTTGTAAATAAAAGCTTGCACCACCAAATAAATTAGTTAATATTTCTAATAAAAACAGATATGAGCTGAAATTTACATGTTAGGTATTTATCATATAAGTATATCAATTGGCTAATACCAATTTTACATTTGCATGATAAAACCTGATTATCATTGAAACAAAATATTTAAAAAAAAAAAAAAAAAAAAAATACCTGATCTTCAAAGAAAGATCTATAGTAGGGTTTAAGTTAAAAAGAGATTTAGGTAGTCATCAGTAAATAATGTTAAGTCATACTAGAAAGATTTTACTATGACTTTTTTTTTTTTTTTTCAATATTTTAAATATTTAAATTTAATGCATATACATTAATATAGATTTGAAAATAGGAATCTACATAGTGACTTGCAAAATGTTTATGGATCTTATTTGAAGCTTTTTGAAAGAATTTATCTTGAGGATTAGGTTGAATTAAAATAATTCTAGCTTAAATTTTCCTTGTTAGTTATGTTAGAACATGATAAAGTTGCTGAACTTGTGTTTGCATGCTTCTTATATCATATGTTGGCACTCAATTTTCATAAAGCAGGACTAAAATTTTTCACATATTGCGTGTATATAAATGCTTTGATTTTTGCTTTATTTTATTGGTTTAAATTACTTTTATTTATTTATGATAACCTCTTAGCCACTGAATTTTTGGAAAGCAATTAAAAAAAAAATTTTTTTTAATTTTTTTTTAATAAGCTCTAAATTGAGTCCCAATAAACTACCTTATAAAAGCTTAATATTGTATTCTTGTGGGTAAAACCCCTTCAAATTATGCACATTGGATTGCTGGAACTTATTCAAAATGGCTTCCATATGATTGCCTTAAAATTCTTAAATTTAAAATAATCTTAATATTTGACAGATTTTGATTATTTTACCATCTGTTTGAAGATTACAACAATATGCTGTTGTAAATTAAGTGTTTGTAGGCATTCCATCTGTCAATAAATAGATATTGTTTCAACATAAACTGAAATATGTGGCTAGGAGGTTAATGAATGTTCAAATGTTTTAAAATGTTAATTAAAATTTGTATTTAAATGCAATCTGCTGATGCTATAAATTTGCTTCACCCTTTTTTATTCCCATATCTGTTGTGTGCTTGACTTATCTTGTTTTAATCATTGCTTGTTTAACTGCACCTATTTTTTTTTTTTTTTTTTTTTGGTATGTCCCTGGATCCCATATCCTCTTGTTGTTGTTGCTGCTACTGTTAATGATGCCTGGATACTATAATTATTACTACTACTACTACTACTACTGCCCTTATCTCCTGTTGCTGCTGCTGCTGCTTTGCTCTTTCTAGTTATTGATTCTTTACTGACTGATAAAACAAGTTTTCTACTGTGTCCCTAATGACCTCATCAACTGGCACTTTTCTTCCATCTTCCTTATTCTCACTGATAAACTGCTGCTTTTTTTTATCAGTCATTCTCTAAGGTTTTTTTCTTTGACTATTTGGCTCCTTTTTTATTTTTTATACTAATTATTCTACCGTAAACTGAAACAATATTGTAGCCAAAATTTGAATTGAAGACTGGTAGCCAGTTTCAATTTTCTTATCTTTCACTTCTAAAGTTATTCAGTGTGACCTCTTTATTAAAGCATATTTTTTTGTAGCTTGCTTAACCTTCAATAACTAAACTTTTGAGCCTTATTAACATTTTGTGTTTACAGTAATGGATAAAATTAAGTTGATAGTGATATAATGTTAGTTTTTGTAATAAAAGTTTACCTATTTGAATGTGAAAAGCATAATTTGGATTTAAACAATTATTAAATAAGATTAAGTTTTTGTTTTTCTGATATCAACACTAATTTTTCATGTTTAAAACCTAAATCAGTTTAATTTCCTTATGTTATTGCGTGATTTTATTTTTAATGATCAGAAGATTTTTTGGAAAACAATTGTACTTAGAAAAATGAAAATTTAAGAATGTAAGAGAATTTAAGCTATTAAGAAAGAACATTAAATTGTTTCTAATACCTTATCAAAAGAACAGGTAAATGATAAACAGTTTCTATGATTACCTGTACTTTTACGGCAAATTGTATTTTTTTGTTTTAATAATCCCACCTTTTAAAAATTAATAGGTGCTTACCAGGGCTCCAGATTAACTTTCTTCGTTATCATCTTGAAAAACAATTTTTAATTGACCCCCTCCCCCCCCCCCCTCTAATTTTTAAATGATCCTGAAATCGAACTTTTTTTTTTTCTTTTTTTTTTTTTTTTTAATTTTATCATTTATAGTTTTTAGTAGCATAATAAAAACACCATTAAAATGCTTAGGGTATAAATATTTGTTTTGATAGATTCAATCTTTAAACTGTGTGCTCTGTGCTCTGCAGCCACTGTGTGCCACCCCACCACCTGGTCACTAATATTACTGTGCAGGAGAGTCAGGAACGGAGATTTACAGGAAGCAGTTGAGTATTTCAATTTAGTTTTTGATAAGCAGAAAAGGTAACATGTAAAAGTTGAACAGAGAAAAATTATTTTCTTGCAATGTTTATTAAGGCAAAATTAGTTTTTAAAATTGTATGCTAATGTATTTCATATTTATAGATATTTAATATAAATATCTAAATTTAAGTCCTTTCACTTTTTCATTTTTCATTCATCAGTTTAAAAAGCTCTTAAAATTTTGCATGTGTACATGCATGCTTAATTTATTAAAAAACCATTACTGTGAATGAGAAGTAAGATTTTTTTTTAATGAATTAATTTTAGAATAAATGTAATAAAATTTTAACTAAAAAATTTGTACAAATTTGATCATTTCTGGGATGAGGATTATGCTACTAACCATTGTAAATAATAAAGTT
The DNA here is from genome assembly GCA_903632075.3 of Acanthosepion pharaonis. Classification (NCBI taxonomy): domain Eukaryota; kingdom Metazoa; phylum Mollusca; class Cephalopoda; order Sepiida; family Sepiidae; genus Acanthosepion; species Acanthosepion pharaonis. The sequence goes on along the minus strand of CAHIKZ030001896.1, from coordinate 234,402 downwards.
TATTTATCCACACACATGCTTTCCCAATTTGTATTGTCCAAAACTTGTCCTATCATCTCTGGGATAATGTTAATCTTGAGCCCTGGTGTTTAGGTATTTCTAATATTAGTAATGTGATATATTAATATTGTGACCATTAGCAACAGATGAAATGATCAATTAATAGGTAATATTTATTTTGAAAGATAAACTTTGCTTGATTTATTAACAAAAATTAATGAATTAGTATATTCTATATTGTATATCCTATATATATTAATGAAAAGTTTTTTTGTATACAAATGAATAAAATACTTGGTTTGAAAAAATATTTGCTTATGAAATGGAAAAATGTGACAGGAATAAACAAAATTAAAATTTAGAAGTTATTGATAGAAAAATAAGTCCCATTCTATTTTCCCTACTATCTCTTCTATTCCTCAATCTTCTCTGCATGAGGCTACCTTTGCACACTGTTTCTAATATCACATCACAATCATATGATTGTTTCTATTTGTTCTTTCTTGTGTGTGTTAATCAATGCTTCATTCTAAGTTTGCAACAAGCTGTTCTTTTTCTTTCATTGATAGAGAGCCCCCTCCTGGGATAAAATTGCAAATTATCTTATTTGCATTAAGATGAAAGACTTAAAACTTTGGTATATTTTATTCAGTAGCAACTTCAATCTCTCAAATTACTTTGTAGTTTTATTTTATTTTTTTCAAATGGGTTTTTAAAAATTTAGAAAGTTCTCGACCTGATCAACACTAATGACCAAGGCTCATTAAACGTACTTGCTGTTACATATATTTACACCTAAGTTCAACCAACTTGGCCTATCATTTATTTGAAACATCAGTCCCTGTACAGTCACTGAAGTTAAGCAATGCTGAGCCTGGTCAGTACCTAGATGGGTAGCCACTTGGAAATACTTGATGCTGAAAGCTTGGATGTACGAATGGTGTAATGGATAACAGCTCGGAATTGTTAATCAGATATCCAAGTTCCAATTCAAGTGGGGTTCGTTATGTTCACTTGCGTGCAAATACCCGTGGGAAAGGTATGAATCCCCCCCTCCAGCTTAGTCTTAGTAAGACTTGTATCACTAAACCATTTGTTTTTTTTTTTTTTTTTAAATTTTATAAAAAGTGTTGATAAGCTGTAGAAAAACAAATCAATCAATCGGCTCATCATTTGTGGATGTGTTAGTGATGTAATAGCAGATTGGAATGAGAAAGAGCAGAGTTTAAATTCCAGTCAGTTTTGTTACATTCACTTATGCACAAATACCCTTGGGAAAATTATTTATCTCCCCCCCTAGCTATGGATTAAATAGCAGGACTTGTATTTGGAAAAATCATTGTTATTCTCAGAAATTCTTAATGCAATATTCACTTATAATAATAATAATAATAATAATAATAATAAAAAAAAAATATATATTTTTATAACCCACAAGGAGTTGATAAAAAAAATAAATCAATCCTGGCTCAAGTTTCTTTGACCCTTCAAAAACAAAAAAAATTCTGGTGTTTGGTTATTTTTCTTTGAAAAACTGATTCGAGTGGGTCAGGCATCCCACCATAAGAGCAAATTTATTTATGCATACTCAGATATTATTTTATTATAATTAGTTCTATTGTTATTGGCTGAGATGAAATTTAAAAAAAATAAAATATCTTGGAGCAGATATACAGTAACTTAATGTCAAGTTTATTCTTCTGTTACTGCTTGTAATTGTGTTAAATCTAAATTACCTTAGTCTGTTGTAGCTTTTCAAATGTTTAGTTTTAGTTTCTTAGATGCATAAATGTATGATGCATCTGTTAAGTTATTGAGTGCAATGTGATTGCAAAGAAGTGTGCTTTTTGTATACACAGTCCCTTATAGAATAACTTCATAATTTTTTTTTTTTTTTTTTTTTTTCCAAAGTTGGGTCAAAATATAAAAATGAATAGCATGAATATTGTCCTTGGCTTTTAAATGGCTAATAGTTCCATTGTTATACCAACTGGGGTAGAAGTAATAGTAAGTTACAATTTAACAGGCAGGAAATTTTTATTAAAAACAAAAGCAGTGACTTGTTAACATTCATTTTTAACACAATCATCAATCCATATATGAAATAAAATAAAATTAATAAACTGTAACAGCACCAATTCAAAATGTTGATCATAAATAAATCGTTTTACAGAGTAGCACATCTTTCTTTATAACCCTAAAAGGATAATCTGAAATTAAAATAAAAATCCAATTGACAATTGTATGAAAGTATTTTTTGTGTGATACTGCCTTGTTTATTAGTTTTGCTCCCGTCTCAGTTCTTTGTAATGGTTAGTAAGACACTAATGCAAGGGTGTTACTAAGTGAAAGTAACTGAGAAAACGTTATTGAGCAGAAAGGACGATAAATGAACAGGATTCAAAAAGACAGAAGATGACTTTTAACATTGCTTTTAAATTTCCAAAGCTCATAGTTGACAAGAAAGCAAGAAGCTGGAAGAGTTCCACAGGTGAAGAAACTATTAGAATAGAACCTACAGTTACACACAGCAATTTCAACAGTAAAATAATGAGACCTAGCTGCCAATCTAGTACTACACTTAAATTCATGAAGTTGAGGTGCCAAAGAGGAAAGTATTTTATTCTAGTTTATAAAGTTTGATATTTATGGAATGCATCATGGCTGTGAACATGTAGCAAACTTAGATAAACTTAATACCCCCCCCCCACACACACTGGGGCTAAAAACTCCCCGCTCCAATGAAATCTTTTTCATCCAGCTTCAATCCCCCCATCCTCCTCCCAAAAATTGTTATATCAGATTTTGGGAGTATGAAGGGGTCAAGAACTTCTCAGCAGCTCCCTCTCAAATGTAATAATACAATAATCATGAAAAATGATAGGATTACTTAGGCATTAATCAGCAATTCTTCACTGAGGCTTAAGTCATCTGTATGCTCAGTTTAGGAACAAACTGTGCTCTCTGAAAATTCTGTCTACTATAAGGGTATAGTATCTGTTGTGCAGTCTGTGAAAATGGGTTAAGCATTGTCTGAGAGACTAATATATATATATATATATATATATATATTTTTTCTACATATATAAGCTGGAATCGAAAATTGATTTGGCATCAGTCAGAGATTCTACTCCTAAGCTATCAGTACACAGCAGAGAAAGGGAAATTTTAACATTATATGTGATGTATACAAACACTGGTAGCCAATGACACTCAATTCATAACTGAACAGCAATGTGTTAATAGCAGATAGATTTATTTTAAATCCAACGTTATAGTGAACATTTTTTATTTTAAATAGATGCCCAATTTTTATATTTATTATACAGTATGTATTACATTTATTGGCCTACACTTTTGAGGAATCTAAGTTCAATCCCTGCCAGAGGGCATATTTTCTTTACTTAGATTTCTCGACTCAAAAACATAGGCCAATAGACGTAATACATACTGTTTTTAATTAAAAAAAAAAAAACTTGGGGGTGTCTATTTCAAATAAATGTCCACGGTAGTTAGAGATGGGCAGTTTAATTGAAAAACCGACTTTTATGGTTTCATCTTCACACTGCGAAACTGCATCAAAATTTTTTATGAAACCGAAATTCTTTGGTTTTTCTATCATTACTGAGTGACCATATCCAAAGAAACACTATAGAAAAATACTTTCAGATGTTAGTTAATAAAATTAAATTGTATCAACATATATACCATTGTAAGAGAAAAAGATTGAACAAAAATGTTAAAAACATTTAAATTGACTAGTTTTAGGAAATAAATGTGAAATGTATTTGTTTACAAAGATGAAGAAAAAAAAAAGGAAATATGACAGATATGACACTTGGAAATCATAGAATGTTTTCAAACAAAAAATACGAAAAATACGGCATGATGTCTGAAATCTATTTGTTTCAGTTGCAAAAAAAAATAGCGAGTAAAAATAAACAAATGGTTGCTAGTTTCATCTTATTGTTAAATTTTATGAAGTTGGATTTTTTGTAAGCGTTTTACTTTTCTAGTAAGCCAGTATGCCAATCATGAAATAAAGTTATCGCAAGCAAGAAAAATGAATGAAGATTTTTTTTTTTTTATCTAGGGAATGCACCTAAATTAGATATTAAGAATAATTAAAATAGTTCTTAATTTCAGTTTTAAAATGTGTATATTTCCAGATGTGAGTCCCTAGTGTAAAATTATGTTTTCTACAAATAAAATTGTTTCTCTCTAGCGAATACGCCTAAAATTAGAAATTAAAAAAAAAAAATAAAGTAAGTTTTACTGTTTTAAAATGTGTATATTTTCAAAACTAAATCATTTTTTTAAATCCAAAGTAAAAATTATTCTTTTTTTAGCCACTAGTGTGTTTGGTTGGTGTTCTGTCAGTAAATTTGCAGTATAAGCACAAAGGGCCCCTGGTATTGCAAATGTACCATTCTGGTATGAAATTGCTTGGTTATTTAAAAAATGACATTAAAATAGATATGTTCATGAGATCGATAAAAAAAATAGCATACCATGAATAAAAAAGGCCTTAAATTTGGTTAAAATAATTTTTTATCGTATAAATGTTAATATTATTATCAAGAGGAATGATCAAAGTATTTTTTGAATATTTTTTTAAATTTTTTAATAATTTCTAGCACGTCCAAAATTTTTGTTAAAAATCTTCAATTTTTTTGAATCGGAAAAATCGACAGAAGATCGATAATCTCCTGTTTTTTTAACTTACAAAAGTGAATGTTGCCGTTTTTAAAATTTATTCAAAAAATCAATTATGATTTTTTTTTTTTTTTTTTTTTTTTTTAACTAATTTTAAAAAAATTAGAAATTATAAAGTTTATTTAGTATATTTTGAAACAAAGATTTCTTATTTTCTGTGATGAAAACATGTTTTTTCAAATGAGAGAAAGCCGGTCTGAACTGCGGTGTTGATTGACAAATGACGTGCGTGTTTTTCATCACGCACTGACATATTACGTGTGGAAATTTATAGTACGGAAGGTCATAAGTGACAATTTATCTTTACGTTAACAACTTATTTACCTCGTTATTTTTAAGTAGGCATAGCATGAAAAAATGGCCTTAAACTTGACGAAAGCAGAATTTTATTACCAAAATGTTTATGTTACTATTAAGGGAAAGAACAAAATTAATTTTTCATTATTTTTAAAAATTTTTCTGTCTTTATTAGAACGTTTTAACTTTTGATTGAAAAAATCTTGTTTCTCGTCATCACCGAACTTTAGTAAATAACATGGCAAATTTTTTGTTCATTTTTTTTTTATGACACACATTAATTTTGAAAATCTTGCAAAAATAGAAATAATTGTCAGATTTTAATGAAACTTTCAGGAATGATGGAAATTATTTAAAGTAATTTTATATAAATCATAAATGTAAAGGCCATTAACAGTGCCGTACAAATCAAGTCACATGATGTTTTTATTGGATCATGTTTCTTCCGGGCCTCCGTACATTTGATTTAACTTTTTTTTTTTTCGACACATAGGGTAAAGAACAGTAAGATTATTCTCATTGTTGGTTCATTGATTGTAAAAACCTTGTGCTATTTATAATCTGTACAGATACAGGTACCCAAAAAAAACATTATATATAGGATTTGCCAGTACCACTAATTTTAGAATATTTAACAACATTTAGTAACTTTATGTAAAAATAATAAAATAATTTATTAAATAACAATTAATTCATTTAAAAATTCATTTTTTATCGAAAAAGTTTTTTGCCTTCAGACAATATTATGCATATTGATAAAAACAAATAAAAGCAACTAAAAGCATTTAAAATCAAATAGTATCTTTGTTTTATTGGGTTTTGTATGTTACAATTCAGAGCTGATTTTAGGTTTACGTGGTCAGTTTTAAAAAAATAAAACGATTTACTTTCCTCAAAGCCTTGTGTTTTTAACTAATATAATGACTTGCCATGTTTCCACCATAAATTTTTAGAGTTTTTATTAATTTATTTATTTATATATATATATATATATATATATATATATATATATATATATATATATATATATATATATATATATATATAATGAAAATATAAAAAAAAAAAAAAAAAAACATATTTATAATAATTTCCATCATTCCTGAATAGTTTCTGAAAGTTTCATTAAAATCTGACAATTATTTCTATTTTTTGCAAGATTTTCAAAATTAATGTGTGTCATAAGAAAAAAATGCACAAAAATTCTCTATGTTATTTTTTTTAGAGACTTCCGGTGATGACGAGAAACAAGTTTTTCAATCGAAAGTTAGAATGTTGTAATAAAGACAGAAAAATTTTAAAAAATAATTAAAAATTACTTTGTTCTTTACTCTTAATAGTAACATAAACATTTTGGCGATAAAATTTTGTTTTTGTCAAGTTTGACGTCTTTTTCATCAGACTATGCGCTTTTTTTTTTTTTTTTTTTTTTTTTTTTGATCTCATGTAGATACCTACATTAAAACATTGCACCCAGTTACTGTTTAGAAGTCATGGACAATGTAATTTCGACTTCTTTCTCGTCGCATACACAGAACATCCACCATTACTAGCATTGTTTACCTTGAGTTGTCATGTGGTACGGAAGGTTCACTTGTCTTGATTACTGCGGAATGTGCGGAAAAAAACCCATAAAGTCTGACAAATAAAATAAGTTACATGCCTGAAAAGTAAAAAAAAAAAAAAAAAATTTTTTTTCTCCATGTTTTTATATATATATATATATATATATGCAAAATTTTCTTTAATTTAAAGCTTCAAAAATTACATTTTAGGGTAAGATTCTGTTTCATTAGCTATAAACAGATTTATTAAGGACAATAAAGGAAAAAAAATACTATTCATTTAAAACTTCATTTTAAAAAATAAGCGTTTTTTAAAATAACATCCACAAAAATTGTGCAGTGATCAAGATGAGTAAGAGAGGAAAAGCTGTAAAAAGGTTGTTAACTAAATAAGCTTTTGCACATTATGACTAGAGGAAAATGTATGCAAACAATGCCAGTAATGGCAGCTGGACAGCACAAAAGAAATCAAACTTACATTGACAATAAATTAAAAATGGTAATCAAGTGCAATGTTTTAATGTCATTTTCGAAATAACTAGGCAATTTCATACCAGGATGGTACATTCTCAATACCAGGGCTTTTGGTGCTTATACTGAAAATTTACTGTTCATCTATAAAATTCTTCTAAACAAGGAAAATCAATTCATTTTATTTTTACAAATATCTTTATGGTTTTATCTATCAAATACATTTATTAAAATAGATTTTAATAAAGGTTGATACTTGCAGATTTGGAAATATGCACATTCTAAAAATGAAATTGAAAGCTTTTATTTTTAATATTTAATTTGGGTGTATTCACTAGATAAAAACAGATTTATTTAGGGAGAAAAATTAACTCCTTGATTTTCCTTGTTTAGAAGAAATTAATTTACAAAACCCCAATAACGGTTGAATGGCATCCCAGAAAAGAATTGCCGTATTAATTATTTTAAATATGTGGGGTTTCATATTTTGGCATTTTTTTTTTTTTTTTTTTCAAACTAATTTCTAGATAGCTATATACCATTTTTTTTTTTTTTTTCTCTCTCAAATGTGTTGTCCAAAGACAGACAGATATAGAAATTGTTGCCTATCTATATAATATAGATTATTAAAATAGACAAATAATTTAGGTTTGAAACCTGATCATCTTGCTGTCAGTGTAGCAACAGGCACATATAGGGCAAGTGGTTAGAACATTGTTTTCTGACCATGAGACCCAGGTTTGAATTGTTATGCCCTATTTGTCAGGAAAGTGACATTATTAGTCTTGACAGATGATCCCAGCATGCAGCATCTTCAGCAAATATCTGGAAACTACACCATTGTGTAACTGGAGCTGTTTGGAAGCCATCAACGGTTGTGCTAGTATAAAGTCACGAGTCGTCATTACCAAAGGTTTGAGCCTACAAGTGGTGTTCAAACTTTTTGATCATGCGCTCGCTTCCAAAAACTGTAACTACGGTCTGCTTTACATAGTTGCACTATAAAACATAGGTGGGTTTTGTTGGTGTTGAACAAATGTTAGAATTTGTGTCTGAGCAGGTGTCTGCAATGGGGATTGGCTAGATGCCCTAGCAGATGGGTTTGCTTGAAAAACAGGTAGCTGATGTCTTCCATACTCTGGATTAGCTTACTAATGTAATGTGTTCATTCCTCATGAGAATTCCATTATTTTAGATTTATATCTAGTAAATAACTTTATTCTTTAAGTTGGTTGCTGAACCACTGTAGCTGGATATTACTATTTTTTTTCCTTATAGTTGAAACCTATTTCAAAACATTTGTGGATATATATAAAAGTAACTTGTTACTTTAAAAGAAGTTTAAAAAAAAAAAAAAAAGAATACTATCAAATTGAATGTGTGCAAAAGGATTACATAAAAAAATGACTTCTATATATAATTCTAATATATATAATATTCAAGAAAATAAATGTTTCCTTTAATATGCAAGTTATAAGCTATATTCAGACTATTGTCCTCATCTTTGTCGTCATATTTATTACATTTCGGCTGTTGTATGCTCCAGCCTCCTTCAGGTGGTTGGAATGTTGAACTGCACCTTTTATTTTGCTCACTGGGGTAGATTGTTCTAGTTCCACATGCCATGTTTAATGGATATTAGTTATCTCCGGTTTATTTCCCTCTGAAAGTTCTCCATAGCCTTAGCCAGGTATTGAACTCTTTCTTTGGGTCCTAAATTGAATCTAACTAACTATTATCCACTGTGCCATGTGTCCTTGAGGACATCTGTGTTTCTTTTTCTAATATTAACAAACCTAATTCTTCAGCAAAAATTTTACTTTGTGCCCATGTGTTGCTTTATCATTTATGTTTTTGAAGAGCTCATTTTAAATTTTTTTTATCGTTTCTCTGGCACTCCTTATTAATTTTCCCATATTGTATTCATTTCTAAAAAATGGTTTTGCTGGAAAAAGAATTTTTTTGCTTATGTGCTGATTCCTTAAGTTTACGAAAAAATGGTTTATTGTCTTGATCTCAACCTGATCCCACAGAGGGCGGTGATCTCCCAATCTTTCCATATGTAGTCAAATTATCGCATTTTTTTTAAATTTCCTCTCGTTTATTACTTTCTTTTGTTTCTTGAAGTCCCATATTAAGGTGGTGACTTGTTTCCCTTTTTTTTCTTTTTTTTTGCTTTATGAAATTTAGGCCTTTATTTATATGAATTTTAAAGATGAGGACAATAGTCTGAATAATTAAATAATGATACATGAGTACTCATCTCAGAAATATAAAAATATATAGCATGATGAAAAAAAGACGACACTTTTGTGTTAACAAAAAATTTTATTCTCTAAATGTTTGTTATTATTAAGAGGAAAGTTCAAAGTATTTTTGGGGTATTTTTTAATTTTTTTGAAATGTTCATCACGTCTGAAATTTTCGTTAAAAATCTTTTTTTTTGAAAATTCAGATAAATTTCCATTTTTTTTTTTCCATTTTTTAAAAGAAATCTTGGATGAAATCCATAAAAATCAATTATCATTTTTCAAAACTTATTTTAAGAAAATCAGAAATTATAATGTTTATTTAAAATATTTTGAACCAAAACTTAATTTAGGTTTTGTGCCAAAGCAGGTCATAAACCTTATGTCATCGTCTCTTTGACATGTGATGAATGATTATTACGAATTCCATTTTTTAATCGTTAATTTTTTTCTAAAAAAAGAAAAAATGAAATTTTTTAGATTTAAAAAACAAATTATTTTATTTTTATTTTTAAAATCAAAATTTCATGTTTATTTAAAATTTTTTTTTTTTTTTAACTTAGCTTTCACCTTTACGTTTATGATGCTTTATGGGAAATATATTGTAAAGAAATTAAAATAAAACTGTTAAGAGTGACATTAAATTTCATATTTCTTAAGAAAGGTATCTAATTAATTTATAGGTACCTTTCTTATGAAATTTTATCAGAATTGTACATAAAATACTATAATTTTATGTACATTTATTACATTCTACTGTTATTTGTATTTGCATTCATTTTATTATTAATTTTGATATTTCATTTATGGAAAAATGTCGTAACTGAGATTAATATAAAATAAGATCATATAAATTTCATAAGATGATACTGATACTTGTAGGTACCCTTCTCAGTTGAAATTGAAAAATCAAATTAACTTCTCCACATGTGTTTCACAAAAAGTAAAGGCCTTAAACAGCGAGAACAATGCTTAACTCAAATAACAACTTAATTATATTCTGGTTGGTCTTCCGTATTTTATAATTACAGCTCGATTATAAGCACAAAATTACATTTCTTAATTACTGGGTATCTTCTGATTAGTCAAAATGATACAATTTACAACGTGCTAAAAAAAAATCTATCTCATAAGGACATTTATGAAAGCCGATGCAACTAATTTTATAATATTTTAACAACTTAAATGTAAAATCTATTATAATTAATGAAATAACAAATAATTGTATTAAAATTCATTTTTCATCGAAAAAATTTTTTTGCTTTCAGAAAATATTGTCCATATTCATAAAAACAACTAAAAGCAAATAAAAGCATTTGAAATTAAATAATATCTTTGTTTTATTGAGTTTTGTATGTTACAATTCAGAGCTGATTTTCAGGTACTGCGTATCCAATTAAAAACAAAAAAAAACATGATTTGCATTCCTCAAAGCCCTGTGCTTTTTAATTATTGTAATCACTAAAACCGATATGATCAAATTTCTAGCGTTTTCATAAAATTAGTTATGGGGGGTAATAAATATTTAAAAAAAAAATATTTCTACCATGACTTTTATAAAAAAATCATATTTATAATAATTTCGATCATCTGTGAATAGTTCCTGAAAGTTTCATTAACATCCGATAATTATTTCTATTTTTGCACGATTTTTCAAATTAATGTGTGTCATACCAAAAAAAATAAAAAATTGTCTATGTTATTTACTAGTTCCGCTGATACAAATAGAAAAAGGTTTTTTTTTAATCAAAATTTAGAATGTTCTAAAAAGAAGGAAAATTTTTTAAAAATAATTAAAAAAAAACTTTGGTCTTTCCTCTTAATAATAACATAAGCATTTAGACAATAAAATTTTGTTTTTTCAAAGTTGGCGTCTTTTTCATCAAGCTATGCTCTTTTTTTAGCGATTTCTAGGTACCTAAATTGTAATCTACACTATATTTCAGTGTGTCCACAAATACTATTTTTTATCATGTTTAGTGTATATTTTAACATTTACCTTTTTATTCTTTCAACTTCATACATGTTTTTGCAATCGAAGTAGCACCTAGAGCAAAAAAATCATTTAGTTTCAAATGCCTTTTTGATGCAATAAAAAAAATAAAAAGGTAGGATAAAGCTGTTTGAATTCACTTTCAAAACAGTTAAGTGAGAATAACTAAATCATTTGTTGTAATTGAAACAATATATTGAATCTGTTACACTAGTTTATTTGACTTCTTAAATAACTGACTTTTGAAAATGAGAACTGTATAATCCTCTCAATTTAAAGAGTTTTGGCAATGCTTAATTACAGATTTCTATTTTGGTGTCTTTCACAATTTTGAATTGTTCATTTTTTTTTTTTTTTTTTTTATCTTAATGCTTTTTTTTTAAATTTTTTTTTTTTTTTTATTAAAGCAACTCCATTTCCAATTGCTTGCTTGCTTTTTTATTTTGTTTTATTACATTTTAAATATAACATACTTTAAATACATTATTCAAATTACTTTCCCTCTTCCTGTCTCTCTGCTTCAGTAATTGTAAAAAAAAAAAAAAAAAGTAGATTCTTGCTTGAATAAGTCTTTAACAGAAGTATTATATATATATATATATATATATATATGCCAATAGAAATATATAAAATCTGTTGGGTTGAATTTTTTTATTTTAGTAACCAACTTAAAATTCAGTTAAGTCAATCTTGGGAATTGTTAGCCTTTTCTTGATTAATTAGTTTAATAATTTAACTTGGTTTTGGTTATATTTGACATGTGTTTTGCAAACTTTTGTTATAGGAGACATTTTTGTGGGTAAAGTTATAAGCAAATGTATTTTAATATTTTAATTTGTGGATTATTGACTCAATTAGATTTTTGTCAAACTATGCTTGGTTAAAACAAAATACTTATTTGCAAGGTATTTTTTATACTATTTTTTTTATGGTGGTATGTTTAAAATAACTGAGCATTTTTAGATTTGAGTGAAAATTAAGAATAATATATAATCTTTAAATTTTATTTATTGGTTTTGCTTATCAAGTTAGTTAATCATAATATTAATCAGTGCACTTGATTATACTAATAAATTCATCAGAAAAAAATACTATCTAGTGTAAGTGTTACTTATTCTCTGTTGTGAAAATTGTAAATATAGTTTTTTTTTTTTTTTTTTTTTTTTGATTTGGCATACATAGAATCAAAATAATGTAGTTCACATTGGATTCTTTGTAGAAATCCTGTATCTTTACTTTTGCAGGTCAGGAATTTGGAATAACTTGACTGCTCTCTCTACTTATTATTGAACCCTAACCATGATCTCATTTGGTGCTGTTTGACTTAACAGTTATTTTGTCTAGTCAGTTACATCAATCAATTAAGCAATGACTGACACGGATGTGCTGGATTTGTATCTTGACGACGTTGATGTGGGTCCTCCTGGGGGTCTTCTGGGTGGGATGTCAGATGACAGCACTAGTTTGGGGCTGTCTTCTGCACTAACCCAGGATGACCCCTTGCAACAGTCCCCCTTCAACCAAATGCCTGGCATAGCTGCTAGTGCCCAATATGATTTCAGTCAATTTGTCACCCCCAAATTTCATCACATCAGTGACCCTTCTTTGGGTGGCAGCCAGAACTTACTTGGTCAAACTCCACCACCACACCCATCATTGAGCAATAGTGACTCCTTACTACAATCAACCAATCAGTTTAATAATTATAACATTTCCACAGGTCAGACTATAACAACTCCACAGCAACAGCAGCAACAGGATTTGGTATCAAATTCTGTTTGGAATCCACCTCAAACTAACACCTGTTTTATACAAACACAACCAGTTCAAAATCAACCTACAGAAGTGCAACAAAATGTGGCAGGTACAGTTGACTTGAATATGTCTTCATACCTGACACATCATGATTATGCATTACCAGCAGCTCAACAGCCTCTTGCCCGGTTATCTCATTTTCCAGATAATACGGACGCCAGCCAAACCTCCATACTTCAGGGATCTATTGGTCAAACTGAAGCAACCCAAATGCTAAATGTGCCTATTGTCAATACCAGTGGAGTAGACTCTCTTGGTCACATACAACAATCTCAACAACAACAACAACAACAGCAACAACAAACTACTTTGTTCACTTCAACCACTCAGGTACCACTTGCTGCTCCAGATATAACTGTTAACACCTATAATTCTTCACAGCCATTGCATAACTTTCAAGCAACTGACTATCTTGAAACACACAATCCTCAGCAGATGTTGCAGCAAGTGCAGCAACAGCAAGTCTGTAACGGGTCCACGATGTTGAACTCAGGGACCAACCAGCAGTCTGTTGGAACAAATGATGCAGCTGTCAATATAGTGCAACAGTACACTTTCCAAACAACTGCAGCTTCTAATTCTCCCCAGCTTCAACTCCAACAGTCACAGCCTGTTTCTGGATCTCAACCTGTCAGTTATCATACAGGACATTCAGTACCTCAGTACCAAGCTACATACAATGTTAGTGCAAATATTTTAAACCCATCTCCAAAGACTGCTCCTGCACCACAGCAGCAGCAACCAACACCTCAAATATCCCAGACAGAACTTGGGCATCTTACAGAACCATCTGCTACTTATAAACAAAACTTTCACCCACTAGAACAATTGGTGACTTCTGCTATGACTTCCAAACCAGATAATCGTATGGTTATCCAAGCTTCAGTAATTAATAATCAAATTGGTAACACTGTCCAAACAGCACCAGCCTCAAACTTTGTTCCAAATGGTTTTGAAGGCACTGCTTCAGCAAGTGTTGCTGAAAGTCCTGTTGTCACGGCAAATGCTCCAGAGTTACCTCAATCGGTCAGCTTTATATTCAACACTGTTTGCAATACTCTGGGACCAAACCAGTCCAAATGCCTCCTTGTCCAATGTCCTCCTTCAACACAAAGCACAAACCAATTGCAACAGCAACAACAATCTCTAGTACCAGAAACTGGAACTCAACTCTGTGTGTCATCTCCCTCGACAAGTACGTACAACAACGTTGTAAAACTCCAGCCTCAGCATACTTTTTCAAAAGGCCGCTCTTTCCATTTGATACATGCAGATCTACAAATTCCTCAAGAGAACCAGTCTCAGACAACTACAACAGTCCCCCTCTCTCAGTTATTATCATCTGGTAACATCACTCGTCTTGTCCCTCAGTCAACTGCTCAGCAAACATTTACAAATGCCTCTTGCCAAATCTCCACTGCTGCAAAACAAGTAACCCAGCAAATACATCTGACAACTGTATCACCAAAGCAGCAATCGGGAACCCAACCACTTGCGAAAGTAATTACATCTGCCAGCCCTGCTATCTTCACCTCAACTAGGGTAAGTTCATTTTATTTGTTAACTCTTTAATAATTTTTGTTGGTGTTTTTGAGACAGGGTATTATCTGCTTTGCTATTCACTGCAGTATGTTCAACCAGTTCTTGTAACTAGTCAAAAATGGTTGCAAGTTTGAGCCTTTAAAGTGTGGTTGTTGTTTGTTTGTTTGTTTTTTTTTTTTTTTTTTTTTTTTTTTTTTTTTTTTTTAAGGTTTAAAATAACTTTATGGAAAAATACTTTAACTGGCACATTGAAATATGAGAGAGATATGCCAGTGTGTTTGGCAAGGGAATTAGGATTCATTTAGCTGAGATTTTTACAGATAATGTGTTGAATTAAACTTGTGTAACTTTTTTTTTCTCATGTTTTATGTGATATTTGTGAAATATCAAGTTTTCTTGCATTTTCTTGTTCAATAAAACTAAACAATTAACTCTATTCACCATTGAATAATTAAGATTTCTATATCACCTGAAGCCTGAGAATTTGTGATATAGAAAAGTGTTGTGTGTGTATATATTTCATGAGTGGTTTATTATATAAATGTTAGCTCTATTGTCACATGTTATCTTAGAATCTAAGATTTAATTTAATGACAAGTTCTTCTTGTTGAGAAGTGATCATAAAGAAAGAATTCTGCTTCTAAAGGAGTAAAAATATCCAAAGAAAGCTAACTCGGAAGAAATAAAAAGCAATTTTTTAATAAAGTGATATCATGACTTAGTAATGTGATATTCTGTTATGCTAACAAAAGGCATCTTTATTTCAAATAGCTTTAAGTAATGCTTTGTTACCATAAGGGAATATCTCATTGAGAACAAGTTGCATAACTGATATATAGTTATTAGTTAAACTATAACTGCTACAAACCAGTTAAATTTTTTAGTCTCTTATTTTTACCTTTTATCATGCAAATTGTAGGTTAGTCATGTTTGTAATTTTACGCAGTTAATTAATAGTAATAGTCCAGTTAGATAGGCATCTTGTATGATGTTATCAAGTTTGTTTTGGAGAGCAATTTTCTAATGAAGTGAGTTTGATTCTCTTAGTGCCTCCTTACTGAAGCATTGTGTTAGTCTAAGTTAAATAACTATAGGTGCTTCACTGTGAAGCACTGATTAGAAAGCTGCCCCCCTCCCCCAGGTGGGGGACTATTAGTCAGCACCATTGTTTAAGACAATGGTTCTCAACTCTTTTTTGCTCAGACATTTTTTTCCACTATATTTCAGAATGTACTTTTCAAATTGAAGAATCTTGTAAGGGAGAAATGACAATGTAGAAAGATCAATATTCTAGTAGTTTGATACTGGGGAAATGGTCTGCTCTTTGTACTACTCCAGAAAGTACCAGACACTTTCTGCCATGCTTTCTTTTACAAGAGTCTGGTATTGCTGCCATGTTTGGACTGCTGAATCATCTCTTTTCAGCTTTGATAGCTCAAAATTGTTTACATGGGCTCGAAAGGGATGAATTATTTTCCACTTGACCAGCTCTTTCTCACCAGTGCAGCTTTACAAGCCTGTCATTAATCTATCGCTATTTCTATGGCAAATGTTTAAACAAGCTCCACTCTTTATTTCTAATAGTTCAGACCTTTTATAGCTAGGATTCACTATGCTACATTAATGGGGTTGAATTGCCCACATTTCTCTTTATTCCATTTGTAAGGAGAAAGTTCCAATCACAGCTCTTTCTGAAAAGAACTGCTATTTTGTGGAGTAAACTCCTGTGCAGAAACTTCCTTGAACACTAATATCTTAACCATTTTAAGTCAAGGGCCAGTCGCTATCTATCCTCCTTAACCTCAATTCCTTTTACCTCCTAACATTCATAGCACACCTGATTCAGTAACCCTCTACATTGAGAGATTCTTGAGCCTTGTATTAGGTGAAATTTTGTTAAAAATGAAAAAGAAAAAAACAGTTTGAATCTGCCAATTTGTGATTTTAATTTCTGTTTCATACTATAAATTTGTCTCTAAGTGAAAAAAAATTACTAGTTTAAAAATTCAATGCCTGACATTGACTTTATGCAAACGCTTTCTTTATGTAGACAAATGAAAGATTATTAAAAATTAAGGTTGTAGCATTAATGATTTACATTTATTTTTAACACATAAAGAAAAATGATTGTAAAGTGAGTCAGTTATATGAGCAGTTCTTGTAATAACATTTTTCTCTCAGGTTGTATGTGGATTGTAATTTAAATCTTTCAGTGATTAATAACTTAAGATATTCTTTCTTCAGAAGTCTTAATAATATTTTTAAAATTAATTTTTAATTTTTTAGACTATCCAAGTGAGTGGTGATAAATTAGTGCCTTCTTCCTTGAAGCCTGGCACAGAAATCACTGTTGCCCAGCCTCCAACCTCTTTGTCAACATCAATGGACTTACAGGCATCTCAAAAATTCATGATAACCACAGCTACCAGTGGTGGAACTGTTCAGGTTGGCCAAGTGACAAGAGCACCAAAATCTAAAAATCAGGCAAAAGTTGTGAGCCTTACAATTAAACCACCATGTAAAACGACTACCTCGAATACTACCATGATTGTTAAAACTGATAATAAGAAGAAGAAAACAACCCCCAAAAAAAAGAAGGTTTATAAAACTCCTCAAGATAAAGCTAATGAGATAATTGCTCAAGCTTTAGTTGATGCCCAGCAAAAAGGAATTACAGAGATCCCTCGTGTGATTCCACCATCAGGTGCAATCAGTGAAAATGCTGAAAAGCCAGCAACTGAGAAGCCAAAAAGGGTACGAAAACCAAAAGAGTCAAAGGAGGTAAAAGAATCTAAAGAGAAAAAACCAAAATCTTCGAAAAAGACAAAATCTCCCAAGAAAAAAGTGTAAGTATTTCTATTTTACCTTTCTTTATGATTACTGTTTTGCATTGTATGATATTTTATAGTATTATTCAGTTTCCCTTTTAACATATTGCAGAAGTCAAAATTAGATTGTTATTTTGATGTAATATTTACTAAATGAATTATGACAATATTATGTACTGAAAGTATTTTACATATTTCTTGGTTGCTTACATGTTCATTTCTTTAAAGAATTTATTTTGAGAATTGATCAGACTATTGATTTCATTCTTTTTGCTTTTGTTGTTAAACTTTAGCTGATCTATTCTATGGCTTTCCTCTGGTGCAGGTTGAGAACCCTTTATCTGAAATTCTTGGGACCAAAAGTCCTTTAGTTTTCAGATTTCTGGATACAGGCTATAAGATGCGTAGGCTTGGGAATGTAACCAAAGCATAAACATGATATCACATTTTATACATATACCCTGAAAGTAGTTTTATATAAAATTTAATAAATTTTGTGTACATACAGTTACAGGTAATGATGCTAGTCATATAATGCTCACACAGATTTTTAAGTGGGGAAATTAAGATTTCACATTAAAATGTTTTGTACTTTCTGTACACATACAAAAAACATTAGTACTACTTACAAAATTATATAAATGCATGACTTTTTGAATAATATCTTTACTTGAACTTGAAACACCTGGTAAATAATCCACGAATGAAGGCGTTACCGTGAAAAAAAAAACAAAAAAAAACTGGCGCTAATGTAGGTTATGTAGCTGGACTTTCTAATTTTTCATTTGTGAAAAGTCATGTCATCACCTGAAAAACTTTTGGCTTTTCAGGTAAAGGATACTCAACCTGTATTCATGTCAGGAGTAGAAAGGTGGAATTTAAAAAAAATTTTTCCTCTCTCTTTCTCTCTCTTTAGTAGAAACAAAATGAAAGTCACTTCTGGCTCTTTCCATAGGGACTATGTACCTGAAGAAAACCATAGAATAGGTTAAAATTTAGTTATAAAATAAGCAATAAAGATTTCTCTCAAAATTACATAATATAATTTGATTTATTAGGTTGATACATAAGTAACTTCCGTTTTTGGGAGCCAATTGAAGAATAAAATTGATAAACAAAAATGGAAATTATTTATGACTCAACCTAATATATTTAGTGTATACAAATGAGAGTATATCAACAGAATTGTTACTATTTTAGGAAATTAATAGGCATATTAAGCACTTTACTCTCATAGATACAGCATGCAAATGTATGCGTGTTTTAAGTATTTATTAAAAATATAAAAAATAATGATACTTATGTTGCCTTTTTATGTTCTGTTAGATTGCTCCATTAGATTTATTGAAATTCCTTTTTTATAGCTTTACTATAAAATTTAAGAATTTAAATGAAAATGTTTTCAATCTGCTACTTCCATCTTTGGTTCAGTGATAAAATGGTAGCCAAGAAAGTTCACTCCAAAGTTAGGTTTTATTACTATGAACTTTTCTAAGGAGAAAAATGTAATTTAACTATGTATCACAAACATTAATTGTAAATTTGTCCTCCTTGTTTAATTACTTGTTAGCATTATCATAAGGAAAATCTCTTATATATATTTTTTTTTATTTGAAGAAACCCCATTCCTATTAAACGAAACAAGAAGCGGGGAATTGATTCTGATAATTCAGATTTGGAAATGACACCCCCACGAATTTCTTTGGAAGATGATTCAATTCAAGTAAGTTTTAAAAGTTTTCATTAAATTTTTTTAAATATGGTCTTTTTCTTTTTATATTGTGTATTTGCTTTAATGGCGGAATTTTCACTCAAATTTATTTGTGTGTGTTGTACATTTTTTTTTACCAGATAATTATAGGCACAGCTTTAAAATTTGGTTACTTAAAAACTGATTATCAGCTTGGCTGAAGAATCTATCTTGTTGAAAAACAAGTTAGAGAGGAATGAGAAGATCACAATATTTCTAATAAAAAAAATATTTCACTATATTAGAATATTCTCCACCTTTTTTAAAATCAAATCTTGTAAAATTTGATCTAGTAAGACAACTATTACCATCTGTAAATATATATACTTTGTTTAGAGCACTAAACTTTATAACAATCATAAAAAAGAGGCACTATAATTTTTGTGCATCTACAAACTTCATTAAAAACTCTTTTAAAGGCATTTTATGAGTAATTTGGAAGTTTGCTAATTATAAACTAAAAGAAAAATCTACATGTCTGAAAAAATTCATCAGCCTCCAAACTTTGTATTGAACAAAATAAATTTTTACAATTGCATGAGATTTAGTTTCAAAATTAGAATTTATGACCATTTTAAATTAATGTGTGCTTAAAATGAGCAATGCTATTCATAAACTAGCTTTTATCCACATATTTTGTACTATTGGATGATAGAATAAATAACCTTTCCATTTAAAGTCAAGTGACTTTAATTTTCATTATATTTTTTAAAATTTATTTGTGATCAGTTTAATTTAGTTTAAACTAAAAAGACCCATGGTTAGCTTGGTAAGGAAGTTTCAGAAATTCTAAATGTACAGTGTGCAAAAACTCATTTCAATTCTTGAGTAAATTATTCATAATGTACCCACTCTCCCAGCCACAATTTCTCAAAATGCAGTTCAGAATGTCTGCTGTATAAATTCTAAATAAACTTCAATTAATGTAGTGAATTATTTAGTTCCTTCACTGAAAAAATTATCAGTTATATAATAGTTTATGCATGATTTGAATGTTTCAATGAAGGGAGTTATAGTATGAATAGATTTCAGAATAAATGATCATGATAATTGGATTGGGGGAAAAATAATGTCAGTTGACTAGCTGAGAACTGTGCTCCTCCCACCATCTACAATTATTTAATTGTGTATCAGTGTTTATATTTCTGAAGTGTGCTATTGCATGGTTAAGTACTTTTCCTGAATTAAGCCTTCTGAAATGCCCATGTCAAAAAAATATTGTAAGCTATTTTTCAATTTAAAACCAATATCCTTGAATGACAAAGGAATATATGGTTTGTCTCTGTGTTGGTAGAAAACAATCAAAAACAATTTGATTATACAAGTGTTTTTTATTATACACTGTGTTCCAAAAGTCATCAAAGGATTTCAAAATTTAATATCTTTATTTTTAGCTTTAATTCATAGTATTATGTAGAATAGATATGGGAAATAAATTTACACTAGTTGAGAAAGATTACATCTTTTAAGTGCTAACCATTTTCAGCTTCATATGAACATACCCTTTCTAAGGCATTTTCCACCACAATGTTGTAAGCTGTAGTGCTTTGATGTCTGTCTGGTTGCCCCATCTTGTATGTAAACAGATTGATAAATTTAAAGATTTGTTGGACTGATGCCCAAAAGATTAAAATCTGTCAAGATTGCCTTCAAGTTAATGCACTCTGATCTTCTTCTATACTTTCTCTTACTCTCTCAAACACTCCTTCATTCCTAACCAAATGTGGTATGCCATTTTGTGAAAGGTCACTTATGGAACCTTTAGTCTCAAAAAGATTTTCTTGCATCATAATGGCAACAATATGCTTGTTCATGTTTGGTTTAGGTAGAAACATTTCACTATTGTTTGTTTTTCAGTCCTGTATTTTTACAGGATTAATTTCCCAAACCTCCTTTATAAAATACCTGAAAGAAAACTTAAAAAGTTGTTAAACTTTCAGACTTCTGAGTGACTTTTGGGACACCTGGTATAATTTTGTTGGTCTAATGAAATGTATAGAAACTTTTGCCAAGTTAATGAACACTTTCAGTATAGTCATTACTTTTTTTATGCAAAAGATCTTTATAAATTGGTGATAAATAACTTCAAATTTCATTGAGGTGTATTAATTTTAATAATCAGAAGTGAAAAAAACAATTTAAAATTTAACTTTAAATATATGAAAGAAAATGCACTAATTGATAGGGATAATTTAAAGTTCAATGATTGCAAATTATATATTGCCTTGTTTTATGGCCAATTTCCGTAGTTGGTAGTTGACTAATTTTCTTTTGTTTCATTACCATAAAACAGTACTCAAAGGTTACAAAATAAGTTTCATTTTTTTTCTTTCTCTCTCTCTCTGTAACTTTAAAATGCTGGCTTTTATTAAAATGTGATAAAAATTCTAAGAATGTTATATTTAGTTTTTACTATTCTACATGAGTTTGACATCAATATTTTTTATATATAACAAATTCAAGTAATTAAAACCCTCAGTATTTCTCACTTCATGTTAGTCAAACAACAGAATGTTAGAATGAATGTCATTTGGTCTTGTGGTTGGGGGGAGATTGAGCATTCAAAATGTGGAAACAATTTTATATGTTCACTTTTGTATGATCAATCACAAAAACAAATGTATGAAAAAGCTACATCCACAATGAATGTCCATATATACACTGGAAAATAAAGTTAAAACACCTTGAAAGAAGATGCTAATTTTGACTTAGGTACACTGTGCGTACTTGTAGTTAATTTTCTAATAACATTTTCAAAGTTATCAGCTATCTTGTGATGTACCACTTGTACCAGTGCACTGTCTATTTCTGAGCTTTAGACTGTAACACATACTGTGCAAAACTCCAGTGTGATGGAAGTCTTGTCAAGGCAGGTATTATGCTACATAAACATGCTGCTTTTGTTCAATTAGTCATTTGCTGCATATGTTGGTAACAGTTGTCAAAATCAACATTTCTACATCTAGGATGTAGGTTCTATATGGCTATGTAGTACAGATGTTTGCCAAGATTGATACATTAAGAGAGAATCAGTGGTAGATTCCATAGAGCAAAATGTCATCACAAACAGCTGGGAATCATTTACTTGCAAGAATATAGGGTCGCATGACTTTAACCAGACTTTGATTTGAACCTCAACACTGTCATTTTTCTATTGGTATCACAAGAGTTACTTTAGAGATTAAATTACACCTGTTCATGTTCAGTGATGTAAGCACATCTGCTTTCATGTAAGTGATGCTCGTTTGTGTGTTCAGTGTAGATCTTAGGAGTGCCATCTTCCTGAATTACACACAACACGGGCCCAACTCCTGGCATCATGCTGTAGGCTGCTATAATTTACAGCTCTTGTTCATATCTGGTGTTTGTGGATAGGACATTGAGCAGCACCATAAACATCCACGACATTGCAGAAATGACAGCAGAACATGTTAGACAATGGGCTGTTTCAAAAGGATGATAACTACTTAACATGCTCTATGAGATACAATAATTTTCCTGACCAGAACCATTCCCTGGTGAACATGTATGGGACATGATGGGATGTCTCGCTCTTTCAATTAGCCCACCTACAACACTGTGTTGCATCAACAGGTGCAACAAATGTAGAATAATGTATTACAAGATGGTATTCATGAAAGTACAAACTTGTGTTAATATCCAAGGAGGATGTGTGCCTTAATAAGGAGTTTGAGTATTGTTGATAAATTTCTTATTTTGAAATCTGCAAATGAATCTACTTAGTTCTTCTAGTATATCATCAGTGTTGTATAATTCATTTATTATGTCTAATCTTGTCAGTGCTGAAATCGCTAAGGCTGCCAGCATCTATATTACAATTCTGTGTTTTGGTTTCTGTTCAATTTGGCCAGTGCTGAGTTCTTCAATATTTCTGTGTTTATTTATGTTTTTCCCTCCTTTTTTATACTAACAAACAAGGAATTGGACAAAATAAGTGAGGGGAGAGAATTCTAAGTTCTTGCTAACCTATTGATATAATCAGTATTTTTTTCCTCCTCACTCTGAGCAAGTTAGGAGTGCCATTAGTATACGGGGTTACAGAGAGGAGAAAGTGAGAGAAAAGATTGGGTATGTTGAGGGGGGAGGAAAGGATAAAAGATGAACAGGGATTAAGACAACAGATGGAGATGGATGTTGGATTTAAATTTTTGAATATTGTAAGGAAGCAAGCAGAAGGGAGTTCCACTGTCAGGAAGTGCAAGAAAAGAAACTGTTGGAGTAGAAGTGGCGGTTACATTTAACTATTTCAACAGTAAAAGGGTAGGACCTAGATGCCAATTTAGTTAGTTCATGTAGTCGGGCACCAGCTTGTCAGAGCAGTTGCCATGAAAATATTTGTAGAAAAGACAGAGGAAAGCCATGTTGGTGAGATTGCACATCCTTTAGATTTTTATTAAGAACCTTCGGATTTTAACAGCAGGAGCCTAGACACAGATATGGCAACAATATTCAATGCATGAATGAATCGTAGATTTGTAAAATGCGCAAGATGTACTCTAATGAGAAAAACCTGGCATGACACAATGAACCAACTTTCCTTGCAGTAGATGCAGCTATTGATTCATTGTAGATGTTCCATTTCAAGTCAGCTGGAAATATGAGGCCAAGAAGGTGCAATGAGACACTCTCCTGGAGTTGAGCATGAGCTATGCTGATGGCGAGCAAAAAAAATTTCTCTATGGTGGTTAAATAAGAGCTGTTTGGCTTTGGAGGCATTAAAATTTATAAGCTGTTTCCTGCCCCAGTTAAGCACTGATTGGAGGTTTTGCTAGGAGTAAATGGTAGTCTCATCTGTATAAATTCCTGCTTGGGAACTGATGACATCAGAAAGATAATTGGTGAAGATCAGAAACCGTGTAGGACTCGGGATATAGCCTTGGGGGTGGGGGAGACGCCTGCATCTGTGTGAATGGATCTGGAAACAAGCCTATTCAGAATGACTTTCATTTCACAATTTGATAGGAATGATTGCATTAAATCAAACAATTGTCCTGAAATACCACAACCCTGAAGCTTGTGTCGAAAACCAGCATGCTAAACCTTGTCAAATGATTTTGAAATATCTAGAGCCTCAGCTTGAGTTTCACCATTATTATCAAGAACATAATATACATATTCAGTGATGGCGGTAAACACGTCAGCGGTAGACCAGGCAAAAGGAGTACATTTCCTTAGGTTGACTGTGAGTATCCACTTGCCTTATTTAAAAATGATGTCTGAGACCTTGTGCCAAAATGTGCATCAATTGATACACCTTTGCCATCTAGCACTTTCTTTGAGTGAATCCTATGTAAATTCTTTCATTGTTCCCTATTATAACATTTCTGAGACTGAAATGTCTCTAGGCTGAGGAAGCCTGTTGAAAATTGCAATAAAACAGTTTGCTCTATGATAGCCCTCCTTGTTGATTTTGGGAAATGACACACTAGCACATAAGTCCCAAACCATTTCTTCAGATCAAAAAGATATAGAAAGCCAACCACAATGTTTGTATGTGATTGATCCATTGCAACTTTCTCATTGTCTCTGTTGCATGGTCTTTGTCCTTGTCTGAAGCAGGAAGGAGCAACTATGCCCAAGTGCTATGGATTTAGGGGTTGTGTAATGGATAGCAACTCTGAATGGTATGAGAAAGGTATGAATTACTTTGATTCTAGTGCAAAAAACTAATCCAGTTGTGGAATTCTAATTTCCTATGAGGCAGCCACCATGAAGTAGTGCCTTGGACTCATCAAAGTTGATCAATGCAGCTTCTGTGTCATTTGTTGTCTGTATTTTGTGTTCAATGTATAAATTGTCTTTCCATTCACAGAAAAAGTCGTTGAATAATATGCCCATGACAATCTGAAGCCAATTCATCAAAACTAAATCTTTTAACATTGAGTTATGGGTCTCTATCAACCTATCCATAATTGTGTTAATGTGTCTACATGTGTAATACATATTATTTCATAACTTAGACCTAAACAAACAATAGAGACTTGTTTAAGGGATTGAAAATATCCTGACATAAATTACTAAATAACCTGTATTATAAGTATTACTAATTACTCATTTTCTTATTTTCATAATTGGAAAAAAGTCACATTTTCAAATGTAGATATTAACACTTGAAGAAAGCTGTAGAATGGATCAGTGAGAATAATAGAAACAAATCAAAGAATGGGTTCAATTGGCTGAACAATTCTTGGAATGTTTATGAATTTTATTTATGTCCTAATATGATTTTTATCTGATTCGTGAAGTTGTTAAAAAAATTACCACCAGTTTGCTTATGGATTAATTTTCTTATAATTTAGGAATGCTTTTTTTATAATGCTGAGCCCTTAACATTTTCACAGGTGCATTGTTGTAGCATCTGGTTTTACTGGCCATATTTGAGGAAAAAGAAATTGCTATTTACTTGAAATAAATGACAAAGGTGCTAACAGCAATTTCTCATGGATGCTGTCCTTTTACCTTTAATGGGATATTCTACAGTACAGACTAAGCTAAATGATACCCCCCCCCCACCAAACAATAAAAATATGTCAAAAATGTTTTGTATTGTATGCTACTCTGTCTATGCTGATTTGGAAATAACACCAGCATTAACATTATAGACTGACATTTCACAGTGTCTTGAAAATATATTTTGTCTGTAGATTACTTTAAAAATCATGCTTATAGGTTGGGAAAATGTGATGGGATGTTCTTAATATCTTATGTGTGCATTGTAGAATGACTTTTTCCTGGAGGCATTTCCGAGAGCATGAAATGCATTGAAAAAAAAACTTTCCATTTTGTCATAGATTTGCCTAAAATTATTCTTAATGTATAAAAATTTATGTATCATCTTCCCATATTGTCGACATAGAAAAGTATCAAGCACTAAAAACAAATACAAACAGTTAGTTTTGGCCAATTCATTAAAAAAAAAAATTCTTACTGAAATGCATCAAGAATTTTTTGTTTTTTTATGAATTGGTTGATATTAAGTGTTTATAGACACACGTGTTGTATTATATATATATATATATATATATATATATATATATATATATATACTTTTCCATAGTAATGGGAGCATTTGATTCTGCAAAAGCTTGTGAATTGTATGTGAATGTATATTACTACTGTGGAGACTTAGATATACTTTTGATGGCAACAACAACACTGGTCTGTACAGAGATGACAGTTATCCTCCTATGTTATACCAACCCATAAAATACAGATCACCTTAGAAAACAACTTAATAAATTTTTCAAGGATCATGGACTAAATATCACCACTAACACCAATGCTAAGGTGATTAACTTTCTGGACACCATTTTTTTATTTATTCAAATAATTTACAAACCTTTCACTAAAGAAATTTCTAATCATAAATACTTTAGCAAAGAATCTAACAATCCCCCAGGAATTTTAAATAATTTGCACAAATCAGTACAGCATAGGCTTTCTTCTAACTCTAATAAATTTTCGACAAATATGAAAATAAATATGTAGATACACTAATAAAAACCAAACACACAATCTAGAATATCTCGACAATAATAAAACTGACAACAAAATTTGCAAACACAGAAAATGCAACATGATTTAGTTTAACCGACCATATAACAGTAATGTCGAAAACAACATAGGTAAAATTTTGCTTAATTTCATCCACAAAGCATTTCAACAATATTCCATTGCACTACCGTTTCTTTTCTTTATTTTATTTTTACTATATATTCTTTTGTGCCTCCTCACTCTTTTTATTTGATGACTAACAACTTTTTTTTAGTTCATTTTGCAATAATCGTGTACGTTGACTTAATACACATTAATGGATCAATATTTTTCAATATCTACTTAAAATAGTATTTACATTAGTCGGACCATTGTCCTCATCTTTGTCAAAACGTTTTGGCCGGAAAGGTGGTAGGAATTTCGAAGTGAACCCTTTATTTCGATCACTGGGGTAGACTGTTCTAGTTCCACATTTGATTGGTCAGTTATCAGTTATCTCCTGCTAATTTTCCCTCTGAAAGTTCTCCACTGCCTTAACCAGGAATTGAACTCACCTTCTTTGGGTCTGTCACTGGATCTAACCAACGCCTTTATCCACTGTGCCATGTGTCCTTCAGAACATCTGGGTATGAACTTCTGAGTATTATAAACCTAATGTTTTCAGCATCATTTTTACCAGTGCTCATATTGCAATTTTTGCTGTTATCATTGCATGTCTTTTACCAGATTTCATATTGCAACTTTTCTTATCATTGCTTTTCTCTGGCACTCCTTATTACTGGTTCCCCATATTGTATTTATTTCTATGCTTGGTCGGCTCAGGAGATTTTGTGTGCCCTAGCATATGTGCTGATTCAAGTTTACTTAATTTTCCAATGGTGTTCCCTGTTTATGATCTCAACATGATCCCACAGGGGGGGTGATCATCCTTTTCTTCTTAAAAAAAAACGGTTTTGATTTTGTGACAAATATGGCGAAAAAAATGAGGACAATAGTCCCACTTTGATGTAAATACTGTACATAATAAATATCTCAGAAATATAGACAGAATCTACTTAAAACATCCTATATTTTGAATTTATACCCGAATACTATATTATATTTATAATAATATTGAACTTTGAATACACACACAATGTAGCAGTGCTCTGATGAGACCCAGAAATTTAAAGAAAACAACTATATTGAACATTTTGTAACTTTTTATACCTGATGATTGGCAAAGCCATGAAACTCTGAGTCATACTGTAAACATTTGTACATGTAATTATATATATATATATATATATATATATATATACTAGCAGTAGAGCCCGGCATTGCCCGGGGATGTAACAGTAAGAGATAGATCAAGTATCGACCATCATAAAGACTAAAAAATAAAATTGACAAAGATTATTGTTTAAGGTTGACGGACACGCATGTCTTAATTAGTTTTTTTTTTTTTTTTTTTTTTTAAACCCAAATTCAAACAAAAAAAACATTGTTTACAATCATTATGAGTCTATCGATTGGTGAATAGAATTTTATTATAAACAATTGTCTTGTAAATGGAATTTTTAAAGCATTCTGAATGTAAATAAAGAAAAAAGTGTGCAAGACAATAAGAAATACTACCTGCCGAAAAAAAAAAATGGATGTTTGTTTTATCGGCTGAAAAATGTAAGAAATCCGATCCCATATATAAAGGAACACATACACACACACACACACACACACACACACACACACAAACAACCTGGGTTTTTTAACCTAAGTCACTCCACGGAATCGCTAAAACATAGAGCATAGTCTGATGAAAAAGACACCAAAGTTTATGAAAACAAAATTTTATCGTCAAAATGCTTATTTTTTTATGAAGAGGATAGACTAAATTTTTTTTTAATTATTTTTTAAAAATTTTCCCATCTTTTTAGAATATTCTAAATTTTGATTTAAAAAAACTTGTTTCTCTTTGTCGCAACAAGGGGTAGTAAATAATAGATAATTTTTTTTTTTTTGTATTTACACACATTAATTTGGAAAATCTTGCAAAAATAAAAATAATTGTCAGATGTTAATGAAACTTTCAGAAACTATTCACAGATGATCGAAATTAATTATTATAAATTTTTTTTTTTTTTTTATTAAAGTCATGGCAGAAATATTTTTTTTATATTTATTAACACCCCCATAACTAATTTTATGAAAAAACTCTAGAAATTTGAGACCATTGGTTTTAGTGATTACAATAGTTAAAAAGCACAAGGCTTTGAAGAATGCAAATCATGTTTTTTTTTTTTTTTTTTTTTTTTTTGGCCAACATACCTGAAAATCAGCTGTGAATTGTAACATACAAAACTCAATAAAACAAATATATTATTTAGTTTCAAATGCTTTTATTTGTTTTAATTTGTTTTTATGAATATGGACAATATTTTCTGAAAGCAAAAAATTTTTTCAATGAAAATTGAATTTTTAATACAATTATTTCTTATTTCTTTAATTTTAAAAAATTTTTAAAAATGTTAAATTGAATTTTAAAAAATATTTTAACATTAGTTAAAAAGCAACATCAACCTTTCAAAATGTCCGTGTGAGATTGTCATTGTCTAGCGCTTTGAAAATTGTATAATTTGGACCAATCAGATTAGCCATGGTAATTAAGAAATGTAATTTTTGTGTTTATAGTCGGACAGTAATTATCAAGTACGGAAGACCAACCAGAATACAATTTAGTTGCATTATTTGAGTTCAGCATTGTTCTCCGCTGTTAAGCCCTTTACTTTTTAAGAAAACACGTATGGAGAAGTTAATTTGAGTTTTCAATTTCAACTGAGAAGGGTACCTACAAGTAACAGTATCATCTTATGAAATTTAACTACTGCTAAACTTTAATTTATATGATCTTATTTTTATATTAATCTCAGTTATGACATTTTTCCATAAATGAAATATCAAAATTAATAATAAAATGAATGGAAATACAAATAACACAGTAAAATGTAATAAATGTACATAAAATTATAGTATTTTATGTACATTTTCTGATAAAATTTCATAAGAAAGGTACCTAAATTAATTAGATACCTTTTTTCTTATGAAATTTAATCTCACTATTAACAGTCTTATTTTTAATTTCTTTATATTTTCCATAAAGCATCGTAAACGTAAAAATTAAAGCTAAGTACAAAAAAAAAAAATAAAAAATAAAAATAAAAAATTAGAGCGCTGAAAGTTTTCCTTAAAAGTAACAAGGTAAATAATTTGTTCACTTAAATAATTTCACTTCCTTCCATCCGTGAAAAATTCTCCTCCCGTAAGTTATCTAAACGTCATGAATGTGCCTTTTCGTCAATCGTCAAGCGACGCGAAAGGTTATGACCTGCTTTGTTTTATTTTCAAATTACATTTTTTCGGTTTTGCAGAAGCTAAGTTAAGCTTGGTTCAAAATATTTTAAATAAACAGTATATTTCTGTTTTTATTAAAATCAGTTTTGAAAAAATGATAATTGACTTTTAAAAATAATATCAAAGTAAGAATCTTTTATCAAATTTTTTAAATGATCAAAAATGATTATCTGTCCTTTTTTTGAAAAAAAAAAAAAATATTTTAACGAAAATTTCAGACATGCTAGGAACGATTAAAAAATGTAAAAAAATACCCCAAAAATTTTGATCTTTCCTCTTTAATAATAATATGAACATTAGACGATAAAATTTTGTTTTCGTCAAGTTCAAAGTTTTTTTCATCATGCTATGCTCTTTTGTTTACATTTTCGTGGGTGAGTTCCCCCCTTTCATTCTCACAATATGTCTTAATCGTGTTTTCAAATTGATTTTTTAAAAAAAACAACTGTATTTTTCCCATTTTCGGCCCCGTTAGAACCACCACAAGGTAATTTTATGTAGTCCTGTGAAGTTTTGTTGAAATCGGCTAAAAAATGTAGGAAATTCGATCCAACATATAAATGTGACACACACACACACAACCTGTGTTTTATAATAAGTAAGATATATGCACACATGAGGCACTGTAAGTTTTGTAAGCATGTCTGCATTATCAGAAATGATTAATCAAATTTTAATTTCATGGGTTTTTTTGATTAAACTTTCCATAAGTTTTTTTTTTTTTTTTTTTTTTTTTTTTTTTTTTTTTTTCTTGGAAACCCATTTTTAATAGGTTTGCTCTCAAGATTATTATCTAAATTTTTTTGCGATATTGGCTTGAAAAAAATTGGTTGGCTTTCAAATTTTTATTTGTATAAAATTTTCAGTTTTAAATGAAACTTGATTTATCTTTCTATAGAAACGACGGTCTGCCCGCAACACAAAAAGAAAAAAATATTGTGATGATGTTGATCTCAACTTTTCTGATGATAATCAAGAAATTGATGTAGAAAGTGTTGATACACCAATGTTTAGACTGGTAAGTTGCTTTGTTTTGGTAGAGAACATTTTTCACAAATTCCTACACTTCTATCTCCTACCTGATAATTTCCTGAATTAAGGAATTCACTTAAAATATCTAACATTAGAAAGTGCATAATTTCTAAAATTTTAAATCTGTCTCCTTGAATTCTGAATTGGGAAATAATTTAATCTCTCTATTACTTTTATCACTTTGCTGATGGCAAAATCACCAGATTTCAAATCTAAATTGTTGGTCCATTTAAAATGCCACATTTATTAGAAAATACAATAAATTTAAATATAGAAGTAATAAAATGACTTCAAAGGGCTGTACATTTTGGCATATACACTTTTCCCAGGAGTTGTTGCCAGGCAAAAATGGAAATTCTTGTGACACAGATGTCCATTTCATTTAAATTGTATATATTTATGCTTATGTGTGCAAATGTGTTTTTTAATTCAATGACAGACCTAAATTTATTTCAACAAAATTAAAAGCTTGTGTAGGATGATCGCTTGGGTGGGGGGAGCAATGATTGGAATTGTTGTCAATTACTGTTGGTGACCAATATATGGTAGAAATATTTTATGGTTTTTTATGTGCTACATGTGGAAATAACAGTCCACTTCTGTTTTATGCTGCTAGAGTGAGATTGCCACTAGAATGTGTTTATAATTTTATTTCACATGTATTTTTTTCTTGTTGCATTTTTGTATATGTCTGTATTTTCTCTAAGTAAATGTTATTTTTAGTGGATACTAGTATTTGAGTAGACACTCAGTTTATTTATTGAACAGTACATTTTATTTTCATTTATTAGCCTGAAAAAAAAAATCTTTTTGTTTATGTTTGGATACAAAATTGTGCAGATATGAAAAACTTTGAGAAATCTATGACACAAATTTTGCTTGAGAAGCATGAAATTGACTTGGCCATGAAAGAACATGTGGTCAAGCAAAGTAGTAAGGTGCATAAATCTAAACAGTGCCTCCCTCTTTCCCGGGTGATGCAAGTTCGATTCCTGCCGAAGGGCACAAAGTTTCCTTTAATAAGATTGAATATTCAAGCCAGTAGGTGAAAATAAATAACTAGACTGTTTAATAAACAAAGCACCTACTCAAATACAAATATCCACTAAAAATAATGTTTAAAGTGATACAAATTTGTTGGATTAATAAAATGCACCCTAAAAAAATTCTTTGAGTACTGTGTAAACTTTAGAGTCTGTCTATATTTCTGAGATGAGGTATTATGTACAGTATTTACATTAGTCAGACTATTGTCCTCATCTTTGTCGCCATATTTGTCACAACGTTTTGGCCGTTGTATGCTCCGGCCTTCTTCAGGTGGTTGGAATTTCGAACTGAACCCTTTATTTCGATCACTGGGGTAGACTGTTCTTCAAAAGCGTGACAACACTTCGCAGATATCTCTCACGAGTGAGACCCCCCACAGAGAGGAACATGACTAAAGACTGTGTGTACGCTATTCCGTGCAGCTGCGGAAAGGAATATAAAGGAGAGACAGGCCGCCCCCCTCAAAGATTAAGGCTTCAAGAACACCAGAAAGCTGTAACGCGAGGGGAAGTAGAAAAATCAGGCGTGGCTGACCACATATGGAAAGAGAAGGAGATCACCCCCCTCTGGGGATCATGTTGAGATCATAGACAGGGAACACCATTGGAAAATTCGTAAACTTGAATCAGCACATATGCTAGGCCACAAAAATCTCCTGAGCCGACCAAGCATAGAAATAAATACAATATGGGAACCAGTAATAAGGAGTGCCAGAGAAAAGCAATGATAACAAAGTTGCAATATGAAATCTGGTAAAGACATGCAATGATAACAGCAAAAATTGCAATATGAGCACTGGTGAAAATGATGCTGAAAACATTAGGTTTATAATACTCAGAAGTTCATACCCAGAAGGACACATGGCACAGTGGATAAAGGCGTTGGTTAGATCCAGTGACAGACCCAAAGAAGGTGAGTTCAATACCTGGTTAAGGCAGTGGAGAACTTTCAGAGGGAAAATTAGCAGGAGATAACTCATAACTGACATCCATCAAACGTGGAACTAGAACAGTCTACCCCAGTAATCGAAATCAAGTTTGAAATTCCAACCACCTGAAGAAGCAACCACCGAAACGTTGTTACAAATATGGCGACAAAGATGAGGACAATAGTCCGACTAATGTAAATACTGTGTAAACTTTGTTTTAAAATGTTTATTTTTAGTTGATATAAAAAGTTTAATAAATGTTAAATTTTTCTGTTACAGTTGATTTTTTTTTTTTTTTGTTTTGTATTGTTTGTTCTTTCAGGAATTTTGTAACCCAAAGTTAGTGGTACATATTATACTCAACTTAGTTAAGAATTGATATGCCTATAAACTAAACAAACAGTATTAAGTTCCAGAAGCAGGAAATAATTCGTGATTGGGTGTGATATTATTATTTTTTTTTTCCTTCCTTCCTATCAGTCAGTGTTGCATGACAAAACAGACCTTTTCTAAAACTATTTGGGCAAAACCCATTGAGAGATTCATGCCTTTTCAAAATCTACATTTCCAGTTTTATTTTATTTTTCCATTTAACAAATTTTCTAGTGATATTTTGTTCATGTAATTAACTATTTCTATTTTAGCTTTTATTTTTATCTTGTAAAATGAAGAAATCATACTGAAGATAAATTTCATTCATATGAATGAAACTTGTATTGTCAAAGTATTCACATTGGACATTGCAATCAATTACAGTCTTCCATGTCTTGCTTTAAATTCATAAAATTTTGTTCCTATTATCATTTGTTTATGGTTTATTTATGCTTTCCGTGTTTCAGCCGGATGCACCATTAGGAGAAGAAGTTTTGATTGTAGAAAAGATCTTGGGCATCAGAACAGAACAAGTGCAATTGCCTGTAAATATTCACTTTTTACTTTTGTCTTTTATTTCTTTTGTAAAATTTAAAATTCTACAAACACTGTAAATGAAATGAAAGAAACAAGTGGAAATAAATCAATATCTATCACTATTCTGTCTTTTTGCATAAAAAAAAAAAAAGACATGATTTTTAAGGACAGGGTAGGTTTTCTAGGATTAAATGCGAGGAATAGTGAAAAATTGAGATTTATATCCGCAGCATATTTTAAATGTAGCCAGCCAGCCACACACACACACACACACACACACGTGCGTGTGCGCAACCATAAAAAATTAGAAGGAAATCGTTAAATCAAAAACTTCTTTTTTTTAATAAATATATAAACAATTTATCAAAACAAAATAATAAATTACATTAATATTAAAAAATATATATATATATATATATATATATATATATATAAAATATAGTTGGAATTGGCAAAAAGAATTATATCGATTTGCATATGTTAACCTTAAGAATATTTGAGCGTTTTAAGATTAAAAATTGAGAACCAAACAATATTTTTACTTCTGTTTATAAATACATTTTGCAAAATAAAATTCTTACATTTACTTTGTTAAAGTCCATTAGAGGACAAAACATGTTTGTGAAGAAAGGTTTTACTTGTCTTTATTTACACACACAATATTAACTATGAATACAGCCACAATGGAATAACTGTATTTGGGAATTATGAATATGCCTATGATTCTGAAACTTTCACAATGGTTAGAATAGCACTTAAACATCATTTACGATAGTGCCAACACAATCCTTAAAAATGGTTAATAGTTTAACCAAAAATGCTCCTATTGAACAATCATTTGGACAGTTTCTAAACACACTTATCACCCCCTCCCCACCAAAAATTAATAAATCAACAATTGAGTAAAATTTATTTTGTTGAAGGTATTAAATATTTGAAATCAAAATAAATCATAAAAGTTGGAAGAAGTTATGCTTTCTTTTCATGTTATTTTGAAATCTGTTGTCGGTGGTGGTGGTGTTTTTCTTTTTTCTTTTTTTATATAGTTTGTGTTACCTTTATATTTAAGGGAATCATTTAAAATGAATTGTAAAAGGTTTAAGTCAAATAATTGATCATTAAAAAGTTATATCTGGAACATTGTGCATTTTCCGCTATCATACACCCAATACTGTCAAAATCTACAATTCATATTGTAAATATAGAGGCTTAAGGAGAATTTAGAGGAATAGGACTTTAATACAATGTATATCAAAATCCAAAATATATGATAAATTTGGTAATATGTTCCATTGACTATGTTCAAGAATTTTATAAGAAAAAGCATTATTGGCAGCAAATTTTGAAAATGTTAGATTTTAGTTTTTATACTTCTCAACCTTTATCTGAGATGGGATATTTTAAACTTAGGTGAAAACTTTGAAAAAGTAATTTGTTTTTAAATGTTTATTATAAATCAATAAAAATCTCCCAAGGCAAGAATTTAAATAAAGTGGTTTGCTTTTCAAAGACGTATCAAAGTGTTTATCATTAAAGACTGCCTTAAAACCTCCTTTTGTGTATTTTGTTAAATTGTTGCTTGACACGATCTCCAGCTTTACATGTAAACAAGTTAGAATAATTTATTCATTTAAAAAAATTTTTTTTTTTTTTTTTTTTTTTTTTTTTTTTTTTGATTTCAATTCTTTGTACATGTATTTAATTTTCGTTATGTTCAATGATACACATTTACATTTTTTTTATTTTCAGGATTCTGATGAAACAAAACTTGAGGAACAATTTTATGTAAAGTACAAAAATTTGTAAGTGCCTTTGTTCATATAAATTGAACACCTTTCTTAATGGTTAACTAGTTCATCTCTCATACTAGTTATATTTTATATGTAGTGCTTTTTTGTTTTGTTTTTCATCAATTCCCCCCCACAAAAGCAAGGCAATAATGCCACTAAGATGCAAGGGGCTACTGGGAGTAAAAGAGAATGAAAAAGACTTCAGAAAGAACCAAAAATTCAATCCTAAACAGGAATCAAGGGATAAACCTCTATTTCTGTTCAAAAGACCAGGGAGGAGTGTTAACTGCTGTTTTACTATTGTGCTTTGTGCAAGAAAAATCTAAGCTTAGTAAAGAACCTATCATCTTAGTAGTTATGCATTATTTTAGTTAGTTTTATGGAGCTGAATTTCTGAAGTAATACTAAACATAAAACCAATTTAAGTTAATTCCCTAATTAGTAGTCTGACATATACTCCTGCATTTTTAAGGACTAAAGATTTAATCTGTATCCCTTTTATCACTTTAAACATTAATTTTAGTGGATACTCATATCTAGAAAAATGTGCTCTTCTGCAGGATTCGAACATGCAATCCCCCTGGGCATAGGGACCCATTGTTAGATCCAACATGCTTTAACCAACTTGGCTCTGTTCATTCTTTATGAATTTGTGAGAAAGCATTCTCTCCTAAGCTTTGTTAAATGGTGACTGAATAGATGCTTTCCCATTAATATATTGAAGATTTATAGCTAAGTCTGACCCGATGTTTAAGTTTTTTTGTTTTTTTTAAATGTATTTCTACCATTTCCATAGCACTATTTTGTTTTTGTATGGAAGTTTTAAATGAGCATGCACAAATTAAAAAATCCTCCTTCAGTGTTAAATCATGCAAAAGTTCAGCTTCTGATTCTGCACTCTAATGAATAGTATAAATTTTAATTGGTAAAATTTAAAGAAAATTTTTTAAGAAAATACTGAAAATTCTTTTTTTTTATTGTTCATATTATTACTTGTGATATAATTTTTTTCAGTTTTCAATTCTAAAATATTTTATTTTTTTAATTTAGATCTTACCTTCACTGTGAATGGAAATGTGTTGAAGACTTGTCATCTGACTTAAGAATACAGGGCAAAGTAAAACGTTTCAAGGCAAAGTATGCATTAAATCAGTTTCTCATGGTAAGTATTATAATAAACTATTCACAGTACTATTATTGTTATAATTCCTCTTTTTAATTCTTCATTTTTCCTGGCATTTCATTTTTTACAGCCTGATGACGGTGTCCTGTTTAACCCTGCCTATATTGAGGTGGACAGAGTACTTGATATGGCTGTTGATG
Source organism: Acanthosepion pharaonis (assembly GCA_903632075.3). Classification (NCBI taxonomy): domain Eukaryota; kingdom Metazoa; phylum Mollusca; class Cephalopoda; order Sepiida; family Sepiidae; genus Acanthosepion; species Acanthosepion pharaonis. The sequence continues at coordinate 197,242 of CAHIKZ030001896.1, read as the reverse complement.
CTGATGGAAATGTTACCCATTATTTTGTAAAATGGTGTTCTCTACCTTATGAGGAAAGCACATGGGAACTTCCGAGTGATGTCTCTGAAGAAAAAATAGAAGAATTTGAGAGATTTAAAACAATACCATCTGATGAACAGAAGGTATGAGTTTTCTTCCTTTAAATTAAGCTCCTTAGGAATGGTAATACTATATATTTATGTAATGTCCTCTTTTGGTTTTATTGCTGCTTTTTGTTAATATATTCTGTTTGTATTTAATATGCAATCATAAAAAGTTGATTAAATTTGAGATACTTTTAGTTCAAAAAATTGAAAACTAAGGCTTTATGGCAGTTTGTGGTGTTGTATCTCATTAGTCATAAGTTTTAAAATAGTAATTTTATAATCGTCCTTTTTTTATCTCAGTATTTGTATGTTTGTTTTTTGTTTTGTTTTTTGTTTTTTTTATTATAATAAAAAAAAAATACCTGTTAATAAAATCTTAGACAATGTTGAAAATGAATTTTGTATAAAATTTAAAAAAAAATTTTTTTTTCTTATACAAGGAACGTCCTTCACCATCAGAATGGAAGAAATTAGAGGAATCCAGAGAATACAAAAATAATAATGTTCTCAGAGAATATCAATTGGAAGGAGTGAATTGGCTGACATTTAGCTGGTACAATGGGTATGTATGTTTGTTGTTTTTGGGTTTTTTTTTCTTCAAATTTGTTGCTAACAGTTTGCTCTTGCTTTAGTCTTTTTGTAATTAAGCTCTTAATACACTAATATTTATATAGAGCATGGTAATATTTTCCCTCTTAAATTATTGAATTTACTTAACCATTACTAATCAGAATTGCGGTGATATGGAAAGGGTTTTTTTTTTTTTTTTTTTCCCTTTAAATTTATCCCCGCCCTTTCATATTGAAAAAAATTGTTCTAAAAGATATATATTCTATTTGTTTATTGAATTGAGATTGTTTTAAAAATATTCATGGTTTGGCTTAAACTCATAAATTTTTTTTTTTCTAGACGGAATTGTATTCTTGCTGATGAAATGGGATTGGGAAAAACTATACAAAGTATTACATTTTTGAATGAAATCAAATTACATGGGATCCATGGACCTTTCCTTGTGATTGCTCCTCTCTCAACTGTTTGCAATTGGCAAAGAGAATTTGAAAATTGGACTGATATAAATGCAATAATTTATCATGGAGGGTGAGTATATTTTACAACTTTTTGGAAAGGATTATTAGCAGAGGTACAAATAGTTTCTCCCTGATGTTGAGCATGATTACATTATCATGCCCCTATCCAGTTCATATTCCTCCTTGGCCTTTTGAACAGGAGTAAAGTTTTATCCCTTGTTTCCATGTTAAAATTGGGTTCCCAATTTCTTCTAAGGTCTTCTCATTCTCTTTTACTACCAATAGCCCTTTGCATCGTCTTGCTTGGTGTGAATTGCTTTAAAAAAATAATAAAATCACTTAATTTACTTGATATCATTTTTATATATGCTATATTTTATTATAATTATAGAAATAGAGTACAGTTGTTTGTAAGAGTTTGATACAGAATTTTTTAATACTCTTTAATATAACCTAATCAAGAAGGTTACATAATATGAAAATGCTGATGTTTTGTCCTACATCCAGGCACTAGATCACTTTCAATTGTTTATATCAAAATAAATAGTTCCTGACGATATTAAGTTGGAAAGAAAGTCCTGTCACATTTGAAGATGGAAAATGGAAAAGAAACAGATGATTCTTTAGTTTTAATTGATATATTTAATCAAGATGATTTTTTCCCTCATTATAAATAGCATAATTTCATCTATTTTGCAAATAATTGATCTCTATTGTGAGATTAGTAATGCTGAGTGAAGATGGAGAAAAATATGGTAATTAATTGGGTTGGGACCTGATTAAAAAAAAGTTTGCTTTAAAACTATTCATTTGAACCTATAAAATACTTGAAGTTATCAGAGGCATTTGAATCTAAAATAAACCAAGATTCAGTAAAATCCAGTATAACTGAAATTTCCTGCCTTGACACACCGCCCCAAGGAAGCTGTGATGACATGATTAATGTTTGCTAAAATTCTGTGAAAAAAAAAAACCATGGAATTGGGAAATGTTATTTTAAAAACCTATTCAGCAGATATGCATAAAAAGATTACTAAAATGTCTGGTCTTGAGTTCTTTAGAAGCATGGGTCACATACAATACTAATAGAAAGTTCTTCCAGTATAAAATTCTTCAAGCTTTGATGTAAGAAACTCATGTCAGTTTTAACCCTGAATATATTGAGGTGAGCAGAGTACAAAAAGCTTGTATAAATTTGAAGTTTAACATATGTTTTCAATTGGCAGATTTGTTTGTCATTTCTTTTTCATCTTTTCCTTTGTATTTGTACATCTTTTAAAATTTTTTAAAATTTATTTTACTTATTTAGAAATACTTTGAATAATGAGTTGTTAATTCAGTTGTGTAAATAAATATTGCAGTCCTGCTCAACTAAAACAAAATATAAAATAATACGAGTATATTAAACTGTAAAAGAATTTCACTTTCTTAAAAATAGGCGTAATTTAAAAAAAAAAAAAAAAAACGAACTTAAGTCCTCCAGTACCACTGAATTTCTAAATAAATAAAAAAAAAAAAAAAAAATGCTTGTCTTGTGCAGACGTTTGGAAAATTCAGATTTTTTTCCAAGAAAGATTTTCATTAATTTTTGTGCAACTAACAAATTTGCATTATCACAATGAGGACAGATGTAAGTTGTTAAATTTAGAATAGTTTATAGGGAAAAAAAATGGATAATTTGAATATTTTGTTAGCAAAATGTATAGCCCAAGACACAAATTACAAATTGGAAATACAAAAATAAAACAGGTGCAACAATTTGAATATTTGGTAAGTGTTTTAACAGAGAATAGAAAGTGTGACACTGAAATCTGAAGGGATAGTGAAAGATGCTTTTGAAAATCTAAGCAAAGTATTAAGAAGCAGAAAAATTTTATTAGAAACAAAGAGTACTGAACTGTCGTGTAATATCAGTCCTAAATGGCAGTGAATAATCTCCCTGTAGATAAAGAAGACTTGAAGCAAAAAATGTGGTTCTACAGAAGAATGCTGAGAATACCATGGACAGAACATGTGAGCAATTACTCAAGACAATGGAAACAAAAAGGACACTTATGTTTATCAGGAAGAAACAGTTGAAATTTCCGGGGCACATAATGAGGAATAAAGGCTTGGAAAATTTGATATTCACAGGACTGATTGAAGGCAAGAGGGACAGAGGAAAATGCTGCATAACCTGCCTGTTGAGCTTGAGTGAATGGATGGTGGAATGGGGTTTGGGAGAGACAAAATTTATTAAGACCTACAAAGGAAAGGAAGCTGTGGGAAGCCATGATTGGCAATATCCTGAAGAGACTCCACACATATATACTTTTGCATTTCATTTTGAATTCACTCTGAATTTTTTTAAAATGATGGCCTTTTATACATATTGGTCAAATATTCCTTATTGAATGTACATTTGATATTGACATGCCAAATGTTCATTCAGTCTTTGTTTATTTTCTCTTATTAATTATTATATTTTTATTATACCAATCTTTATTTCTTTTTTAAAATACCCATGATTTCTCTCCTATTCAATTTTGGGCATCAATTTGCAGTTAAGAGAAAAAGTCAGTACATCTTTCCAATAACAAAAAGTACTTTTTAACAAAGTAGAATATTTGGCATAAATGACATTAGCATCATCATTGTGTATTATTTTTATAGATGTTTGATTTGTGATTCTTATTGAAATTAGAAAAAAAATAAGTTACTTTTTATCTGCATATTTTCTTAATAATTATTAAAAATTTATGTAAATGTTATGCATACAAATTCTTAAATTAGGCATTTTGCAAATGTTTTTAAATATTTATTCGTTTTCATCCCTTTATTATATTAGTCTTTTGTATATATTTAGAATTTTAAAGAAATATTTATCATTAATGTTAAATATCCTGACCTAAAAGTGCTGTATCTTTTTATAAGACAGTTTTCTTTTTGTCTGCTGCATTTAATAGTTTCATTTTTACCTCTTACTCCTTTTGAAATATATTTTCAGATTCTCTCTTCTAAATTTTCTCTTTTTAAAATCTATCAATTTAACTGTTGTTCTTTCTTCTTCTTAGGAATGATAGTCGGCATATAATACGAGAAACAGAGTTTTACTTTAGAGATGAAGTAAGTTGCTTTTTATCTTTTTCTCCACACCAACAAACCCTCTAAATTTTTTTTTCTCTAGTTATAATAATTGTAATGCAATATGATTCAGATAATTTCATTTGTCTGTCAAATAATTTAATCAGTAGCAATTGTAAAATACATTAATAGTAACAAAAAAGTAAAAGCAAAAACTTTTGAAATATTAATGTAATATTTTGTATTTTCTTTTCTTAAAATGTCATAATTTAATTTGATCATGGTTGGTAATAATTCTAAATTTTTTTTTTTTTTTTTTTTTTTTTTTTAATCATTTGTAAACAATTTTCTTCAATCTTTTAACTTTTTCCTCCTGCTCTAGAATAATGAAATCATCCAGGGGATGTATAAATTCAGTGCTTTAATAACAACATTTGAAATGATCATCTCTGATTGTGATGTACTAAGCAACATTGAGTGGAGATGTGTGGCTATTGATGAAGCACATCGCCTGAAAAACAGACATTGCCGTCTTATTGAATATTTAAAGAAATTTGATGTGGTTTGTAGCGTTCTTATTTTTTATGTATGTATGTGGGTGTGTATGATAACTTTTGGTTTCATTATTACATATTACTTTAAAAAGCTTACATAGCTCATCTTTGGGACATATCTTTGATTTCACTAATGCACATAACCCTTTAAGGAGAAAATATTATGAAAACATATTCATAACATTACTACCAACTATAAACACTCGGTTAAAACGTTACATTACATCATATCACTATCTTTCTACAGATTCATTATTCATGAATCTAACCTATGTCTATCTAATTCACGAAGTAATAAAAATACACAAATCCTTTTCAAAAGCATGCATGAGAAATGCTTTAATGATATATCTAACCAAAACATGATTATTACAATATCTTGCTGCATTTTACCAACTTGCACAGAGGTGATGATAACAGACATTCTCCACACACACACGAGAATATAAAAATCCAACCAAATTCAATATTATTGCAACATTTTGCTGACATATATGAGGGTGACATCTATAGATATTCCTCTCTCTCACACACACAGTTACATGAATTAATGTTACCATCTAACATACAGCTAGACAAACAAGTGTTTCTTTACATACTCGCTTATACACTTTAATGGTCAAAATGTTCCTCACACATTTTTGTTATTTATTGCGTTAATGCATGTAACGCATATCTGACCAATAAGAACTAAGCAAAAATCATAACATACCAGTACTCTGTGTCTCTGCTTTTTCATTTCTATCTCAATCTCTGAAGAAGCTTTAATGAAAGTGAAACATGTTAGATTGAGATATGTTTCCTACTTGTTCTTTATTTTTTATATATATATATATGATGCAATGGCTAAATTGTCTAAATTATGTAAAACTGAAAATAAAATTTAAAATTTAACCAAAATTACACAAAAATATCTTCAAATACTAAAGTAAATTTATTCAATAAAATCACCATTGGCTTCAACTACAGCCTCCAGATGACTTTGGAATCTCCTGCATCACTTCTGCATGGTTTCTTTGTTTCTGTGCAGGTGACTAAAACAAACAACACACATGCATGTTGTGGATGAGGTTTTAAAAAATCAAAAGATAATAGCCTCCTCTGCATGTTAAAAAAACAAAAAAAACAAAACAAAACTAAAAAGCTATAATAATAAAAAGAAAAATGCCAACACTCAATAACATCAAATATGAACACTACCACAATATGCTGATTGTGTTCTTTCTTTTTTCTTTTTTTTCTTTTATTGTATTTCTTTTGGTTCTTTCTCCTACTTTATATTCTGCACTAGTAAAATTGAAGCTGCCTGAGATATATGCAAGTAAAATTTTATTTTAATATCAGGTATTTAAAATAACTGCTGAATAATTAATTCCTGTAATAGTGAATTGATTAGCAAGAAATCAATTTCCTTCTGAGATTATATGAAAATTTTCTTTATATTTCACAATCTTATAAAAAGCATGTGCTAATTGTAAAAGAGCTTCTCAGTTTGTAACTGATTCTGTGATTTTTGTAATTGTACTTTTTAAGTAATAATTTTCTTTCTCTTCTGTCTTTTAGGAACATATATTCTTGTTGACTGGTACTCCATTGCAAAATAACATTGAGGAACTCTTTAGTCTTTTGAATTTCTTGAATCCCAGAAAATTTGACTCCTTCACAGCTTTCATGAAAGATTTTGGTGACTTAAAAACTGAGGAGCAAGTTGACAAACTAAAATCAGTAAGTATGCTGTGTATATATGTGTGCTCATCTTTAAAATATTCTGAAGAACCAATTCCAATTATGATTTTAACAAAAAACAATAATGATACAATAACATTCTTCTTTCTCTATAGGATTTTTAAAAGTTATTACTAGTAACCATATATTAACTTGGAAAAAATTTGCTGCCATATTTTAATTAGATTTATGGTCTCTGCTTATCCTCAGATCCTTATGCATTTTTCCTTACATACAGTTTTTCTTTCATTCTAACCTGGAGAAAGCAGATGCTCTTGGCATAATGTTATTTTTCCACTCTCATTATCCCCATGGTTTCAAAATGAATTTAAATATTTATACAGATTTATTCAACCACATATGTCATATTTTTTTTTTTTTTTTTTACTACCATTTAACATCTTTCAAACAGTTTCATGATGTCATCTACTGCACCACGCCCACCTGAATTTGGCATCTTTGTGAGTGATGAACTGGTCCAAATAGTTTTTACAGGCTTCCAAAGAATTGAAGTTCTTCCTATTAAGAATTTTGTACAGATTGAAATAGGTGGTAATCCAAAAGTGTGATGACAGGTGTAACAGGATATCACCGCCAAGCTGTGCCAATTTTTGCTGGATCTGCAAAAGATGTGAGCTCTGGTGTTCTGATGAAGACATCCTCCCCAATTAATCAATTCTGGATGTTTTTCATGAATTAATACTTTTAATCACTCCATTTGGGAACAATATTTATCTGAATTCAGTGTCTGCTTTTACAGAAAGAGCTCATAACATAATCTTTGAATCCTATTACGCATCTTTGAATGCAAACTGGCTTTTCATTTTTCCCCAGGATCTTTTTTGTTCCCCATTCTTGTGAACAAGCTATTTTAATCATGTGTGATCATTCTTTTTTTTTTAAAAAAAGGGTAATTTTTTTGTTGTATTTTGGCAGAGAAACTCAAATGGAAATGTGAACAATTCATTTATTTATTTTTATTTATTTTTTTTTTGTTAAATCCTGTAACACCTAATCATCATAGTTATTCACATATCCAAGTGCTTTTAAATATCTCGTAACGCTCATGAGATATATGGAGTATTTCTGTGATAGTCCGTGCTGTGTGACCTGAATTATTTTTAATCACTATTTCAATGACCAATTAGGAAAACACTAAAATAATAGAAATTGGGACATGAAAGAAAAATTGGTAGGAAAAAGAGGTAAGAAATAAAGAAAGGATGATGGAAAAAATATTAGACAATAAGGAAATTTGATCACTATCTAGGGTTGATGGTAATATTAGCCATTTCCTTGTAAGGAAATATTTGGTTCTCCTTGACCAAGAAGCCAGTACTACTGTCAGTTGAAATTTATGAAATCTTTCTTGTAAAACAATTTTTCAGAAAAAAAGTTTTCTCGAATCCAGTAGCTGTTGTCACTCTTTTCAATAATAATGAGGATTTCCTTCCTAACCTTTTATTTGAAATAGTGTGGAACATCAACATCTTGATTATATCATTATTTTCTCAAGTTATGTAATATCCATTTTAGCTGTTACTACTGTTGATAGTTGTGGTTTGTGTTATCAGGTACAGTTTTTGTGATTTTGTAGTGCTCATACACAGGGTTCAAAGGAGAATGGTCTTTGCTAAGACCCACAGGCTTAACTCACTCAAGGTCATTTTTTAACCATTGATCTTAGGAAGCAGTTGTATATTGCAAAAAGTTTATATATTACTGAACGGGTTTGGCATCATGCACAACATCCATTATCGGTTGAGGCCTTGTAAAAATATGACCGGATTTTTCAGGTTAATGTTTTAGTTCTGTAGCAATTTCCAGTGTTAGGTAAAACTACCTTTAGCACAGCCTAGTCTATGTCCAATTTTCTTATCTCCTATACCAAATTTGTTCTAACTTATCTATACACTGTTATTTGAAGTGTTTTAGAATTTACTAATTTCACATCCTGAATTTTTATGATGGATTCAGAGTAAGTGCCATCACAGCTTTCATTCTAGATTATAGTTTGTTTTGGAAAAGTTTATTTTTGGGTCCTACTTCTTGGAACACTTGGTAGATGGTAGGTGGTTGAAAAAGGTTGAAACAAAGAAAATGTCATATGTGATTAATTTCTGATTTAGAAAAACAATTCATGCCTAATTTAAGGAAATTTTTGTATGATATCCTCCAAATACAATTAGATAATTAAGGCTATATGTTAGATGAAAATTGGAAAAATTATGGCTCTTTGCTTGTATCATAATTTTAAACAAATTGATACTCTCTCAAAACCAATCAGGGCACTGTCAAGCCACTGGAAGCAGGCATGGTTTTCTGAGCCAAAATTTATCTCATAGGTTGGGGTTATTTGTGTTTTATTTTATTTATTTATTATTTTTTTTTAAGTATCTTCTCTGAAAGAAGCATTTAATGCTTATTCCAGTTACAATCATCAAGTTACTGTAGTAGCAAAATAAATTATATAGAAATGAAAAAAAATCAGTTTAACTCTGGGATTGCTCATCTGACGTGTGTTACCAACAACAAAGTTGGTTTAATGTTGCAGTTTTCCCTGGTCAATCTCAGGGGAAAAGATGACAAGATGTGGGAGTTCAGTCATCAAGGACTTGAAAATGGTTCAAACACAGATGTTGTCATAACAGGTTGTACAGTGGCTCAGATATTGGCTTTCTTATTTCAACTTTTACTGCATTCTTGACCTTGAACATTTACAATAGTTACTATTTCATATTATATACTTTTGTTCTTTACAGCCATTATTAATAAATATTTAATATTTCTCTATTTCTTTTTTCTTTTCAGCTGTTAAAACCTGTGATGCTACGGCGTTTGAAAGAAGATGTTGAGAAGAATTTAGCTCCCAAAGAAGAAACTATTGTAGAAGTAAGCAAGAGAAATAATTTTTTTTCCTCTAATTATAAAGTCTTAGATAATTCAACAACTATTTCATTGTTGATGGAAAATTTAAAAAAAAAAAAACAAAAAAAAAAATTCCATGGGGAAATGGATTATGAAAATGCATAGCAAAACTTAATCACTAAATTTGGTACTCTTAAATATTCTGTATTTACATTTTTAAGATGAAATGTGAGAATTTTTGTTGACTGTCTTTGTATGTAGAAAATAATTGCTTTCTAAGATCTTAATATTTTTATGATACATCATTTGTGCATAATGAGTTTTTGTGCTTTGATAGTTCAATAGTAAAATAAAAGTTTGATATAATTAAATAGAAAATATTTTTCTATTTTTTTAAAATTTGTAATTCCAATATTTACATTTTTTTTTTTCCCCTCCTCCTTACTTTAGGTTGAATTAACAAATATTCAGAAAAAGTATTATCGGGCTATATTGGAAAATAACTTTGAGTTTCTAAGTAGGGGAAGTACAAACTCTAATTTCCCAAATCTGATGAATACCATGATGGAATTAAGAAAATGTTGCAACCACTTGTATTTGATTAAAGGTAAGAGCTTTTGCTTTATTTCATAAAAGTCTATTTCTTCACAAATTTTATTTTTCTTGTTAAGACAAAAACCAAGTACCTTCAATTATGATTTGTATACATTTTTTTTATTTTTTTTTTATTGTAACTGTTAATTAGATTTCTTAACCAGCATCTCTTATGCATGTGTAGTCACGCCAACAAACCCAGTCCAATGAAGTCCTAACAGATGAAACATGTCACAAATAAACTTTTTACACCATAGAATTTCCTCAATACTGTTCTTGATATAAAAAAAAGACATGTATAGCCCCATGCATTTACACAAAGTGGGTGAATTACAAGAAAAATTGGTCAGAAACAAAGGAACAACTTGCCTGGCATCCTTTGATAATGAATATAACCATTAGGTTCCAAAAATGCTGGCAAAATGACATAGAGATCATTTGTCTACTCAAGATCTGACACATGTGCCAGTATCATCCTCATTTGAGTCAATCTAGAATCACTATTAACATCAGAAATATCAATATCTGATTCATCTTGCTTTTTTTTCCCCTGATTCTAGAATAATTTGGGCTCTATATTTCTCAAATGAGTGCTCTGAATCACTAGACTTCATTTTGTTGTGTTGCTTGATTTCTCATTAAAAAAAGATGAAAAGGTTGTAAAACTTGAAGAGATGCCATAAGTAGCATGTGGTTAATGTCTTGTTGTTTGACTGCATTATTTGCAATGATGTCGTTATATATTATGGCAGAGTACATGGGAGCAGGTTGAACATTGAGAGCCAATATTTACAGGGTGGGTTTGAGCATGTTGAATACTAAAGGGTTAAGCATTAGTTACAGCTTCTGATTTGATTTTAAGGTTTGGTCAGCATTACATATGCCAGAGAAATCTTTTTTTAAATTCTTGTTCATTTTTCTAAAGGGTGATAGGCTTTTAATATATTTGCATTCAAATTAATAATCCATTTGTCAGCATATTTATTTCTTTAAATGACAAAATTTGTTAAAAAGATCATTAAATTTTCTTGTTTGTGGGTATTTAAGTTCCTAAGAATTGACCCTTTTCTGTATTTGTTTAAAAGTTGAAGAAAAGACACATTTCAAATGTGTAAAGAGTGTAATGGTTATTGGCATTGAAAATGAAAATTTGATGAACAAAATTCAAGTTCTGCCTTTGTCTTTTGTGTTCACTTTCTACTACTCCCTTTGAAATTAAGTGTGTATACATCAATTCTCCCCCATACCTATGAGTTATGGTGTAATGATTAGCAAACTTGTTTGGTTCACTACTATAACTGAATAGAGTGTTCAATCCTCAATAAGGGACCCCATACTTGTGACTTTGTGCCAAAATCAATCTAAGCTTAGTAAATAAAAGCTGTCTGTTAAATAGCAGGGTAAACTTGGTTCTGTAGCTTTAGGAAGCAGGCAATATGAAAGAACTATTTAAAATACAAAACCATGGAGAAGACAGTGGAGAAATTGCCCACTATCTTTCCCAAGAGGTCATAGCAATTCACTGATAATAAAGAAAACAAAGCTGTGGAAATCCATGATCGTTCCGAAGGGAAGTGGCATAAAAAAAGAAAAATAGCATTAATGTTATAAAATGCACTTATTTTTTCCTTTTTTCTTCATCCAATTTAAAAATTTCCTTTTTCAGGTGCAGAGGAAAAAATTTTGGAGGAAAATGGAAGGGAGCCTATTCTGGCTACTCCCTTTGAATCTTTGGTAAAATCTTCTGGAAAACTTGTGTTATTGGACAAGCTTCTCCCAAAACTCAAACAAGGAGGGCATAAAGTTCTGATATTTTCACAGATGATAAAAGTTCTGGATATTATTGAAGATTATTTATTAATAAAAAAGTGAGTTTTTTGGGTTTTTTTTTTTTTTTTTTTTCATTAGTAACCTGAGTTTTTTGTATTGAGTTGGTTTCTTTCATTCTTGTTGACTTGTGTATTGTTTTTGTCTCTCTTACTGAATTTTGCCCTTTTAATCTCACTCAGTCCTTTTGGAAACATTCTTGATATTATTCAAGCAAAGCAAATGTAGCTTGAGTATTGTCCTTTGATATATACTTTCATATATAATTTTGATGTCTGTCACAATTTTATACTTACCTGAACTACAGAACTGAATTAGATGAAACTTTTCTGATAAACACAATCTGTAAGCATCAGAGGTTACAGAAAAACTAGGATTTCTTCCATTTTGTATGCATAATAAAAGCTCAGCTTTTACATAATATGTACACTAAATGAAAATTCCATTTCAAAGCCAATACATTGTTTTTTCACTTTGTTTTTTTTTTTCTCAAAAGGAAAAATTTTCAGAAATGAAGTTCAGATTCATTAAAATGGATCAAAGTACATTGGAAAAATAAATTTCATAAAAAGATACTTTGATTTCTTTCAGGTTCATGCAATTTTTACAACATATCTTTTTACATTCTAAAATAATATAACTACTACTTTTACTGACAAAAACTTACTATTTTACATAATTATTTAAAAAGAGCTAGTGGTGCAGTGGTTTTAAACACTTATTTACTTGTCAGGGGTTTCTTAAAATTTTTTCAACTTTGCTTTTAAATTAATTTTAAGATACACTTATGAACGTCTTGATGGAAGAATTCGTGGCAACTTGCGGCAAGAAGCAATAGATCGTTTTTCCAAACCTGGTGAGTGCCTCTCTTGATATTTATCACCATCCATCTTTCTCTTTTTCCATTTAGAATTTGCTTTGTTTTCAAATACTGATAAGCTAAAGTTTATCAATGCTGAAAATTATTTCTTTGCAAATTTTGTTTTGTGAACAAGATATTTTAATTGCTTAATCTTATACAAGAAATACCCATGAACATTTCAGAAATTTCTATTTGAATTTTCTGATGAATCATAATTTTGTTAATGATTGACTAAGCTCCTCACAAGTTCTTCAGGTTATTATTTAAAGAGGATACAAGTGAAAAATTTGAAATTAGGTTTTCCATTTTAATGAACCAGACTTCAAACACATGGGTGTCATCACCACTTCTATCTTGTCTCTTTCATTTTCTCACTGAAACCAAATGGTGTCTCTGATATCTTTTTCTGTCTTTCCTTATGATCAGAACAATATTCCATTCTTTATGATGTATTGGCAAGGCATAATATACATACTAAGGAATGAATAGAATTTTAATGTTTTTTTTACTTATTTTTTTTTATTTGTGCAATTCTTTGTCTTTTCAGATTCTGATCGCTTCATTTTTCTTTTATGTACCCGTGCCGGTGGTCTAGGCATTAACCTCACTGCAGCTGACACTGTCATCATTTATGATTCTGACTGGAACCCCCAAAATGATTTACAAGTAATATTTCTAATTTGCTTTTTTGTTTATAGAAATATAAAACAGAACATAGTAAAGCAATATACATTTTGCTTAAAATTTTTTTTCTTTGTATGATGCATGTGAAAATGTTAAAAATTAATACTTTATTACTTTCAGAATTTTTATTCTTAAGAAAAAAAAAATTGAAAAAATGCATCAATATAAGTTTTTTGTTCTTTTAGGCTCAAGCTCGATGTCATCGGATAGGCCAAAACAAATCTGTCAAAGTTTATCGGCTTATTACAAGAAACACATATGAAAGAGAAATGTTTGATAAAGCCTCTTTGAAACTTGGTCTTGATAAGGCTTTATTGCAATCAGTTGGTGCTGACAAAAAAATTGGTGCACAGGTATCCATTTTTTTCTTTTTATTTATTTATTCTGTTAAAAACAATATCAAAATGGTCATTTACTAAGATTCACGTGAAGGAGAAAATTGAAAATTTGTTGCATATTTAATTTTGTGGTCAGTTAGCAAAGTAAGCATTTAGCCAACAATTAATAAAAGAACTTTGACAAAATCACTAAGCATTACCTCCATGGAATATCCTTACCCTGACCCAATACTTACTTCGGCTCTACAGATTTTGAGAATCTATCAAAATTCAACAGTTAAGCAAAAATAAAGCTACAACTGATACTAAAACAAATTCTTGTTTGTTAACCTGAACTTATCCCAGAATTGAAAGTTCAAATGAAAGCTGGATGATCAATGCATTTACCTCATTAGATGTTGGATTGTGAATATTAATAGAACTTGGACAAGACTTCTGATCCCAAATGATTTGGGATGGCTGATGTATATACTGGAATTGTAAATGTTATCTGCCTACACCTTTTTGTTACTTTGAATAATGAAGGACTTCTGTATCTTTTTGTTATGGTGTAGATAATTGTCAAACCTAAAAAAAAAAAGTGTATATCTGGTAACACTTGCATTATGCTCTCATTGATGTTTAAAGTTAGCTTCAATTAATTATATGTTTACCTATTTAGTCAAACTCATGGAACTGGTAAAATCCAATTATTTTTTAACAGGTGTTGTGTGTGTATATATATATATATATATATATATATATATATATATATATATGTGTGTGTGTGTGAATGTGTAACTTTAAATTTTAATTCTATTCATCTTTTATTCCTTCACAGCAAAGAGGACCATTAACTAAAAAGGAAATTGAAGATCTCCTCAAACGAGGTGCCTATGGTACCCTGATGTCAGATGATAAAGCTGGTGACAAATTTTGTGAAGAAGACATAGAAGAAATATTACAAGGCCGTACAAGTGTGGTGCAGATAGATAGTGTGGGCACAGGCTCAACATTTGCAAAAGTAAGAATAAATCATTGTACTAGTGAAATGATTGCTATTTGTCTAATATATGTTAAATATTAACATTTGTTAATAATCATTTTCTAAAAAATAAAAACATTATCCAAAACAGTTTATTTTTCTTTTAATTAAATATTGTACATATAATATCCTGTTCTGTTGAACAGTAATGTCTACGTTAAATCCTCTCTACTTGTGCATAGTGTTGTTTTATTAATTTTTCCAGGCACAATATACATAAGTGTTGATATTCACAAAAACAAGCTTTAGGAATCCATTGCAAAATTTTTTGCAACCAAAAATTTTTAATTTAGTTTGTTACTGCAAAAAAAAAAAAGTGGTGGAGTAAAAAAAAAAAAAAAAAAAAAAAAAATGCTAAAGCCTTGCCTATATATTGTATTGTATTCAGTTGGCACTAATGCAGACATGGTTATTAATTCTCTCATCTAGTATCAGAAGTTGCTATGTTACTAATTCTGAAATCAGGATTTATAAGGGACCAACTAATCTTCAAAATGCCACTTTTATTAATTAAATGAACTTTGAATTTTAAAGCATTTGACTTTATCATTAAAAAATAGGGTACTCTAATATTTTAAGTAACTGGCTAAAAACTAATCTATTAAGGAAAAAAAATATTGGCACAAGAATTTTTATCAGTTTTATATTTCATTATTACGTGGCTCTTAATGAGATTTGACAGATTGTATTCAAGATATTAAGTAAATTATCTTTTTTTTTTCATTTTATTTATTTTTAATTTTCAGATCTAGATTCTTTTTAAGATGTGATAATTAGTGACTTATACAGCCATTTAATGTTAAAAACTAAAGTCGTATCATTCAAGAAAACATGACAAAAATCGTTGCTTTGTATATCTTTTAGTGAATTCAGATTAATCGCCTTTTAATTAGGAAAATTTGTTATTTTATAAACCAGCCAACATTTCTGTATTTATATTTTGAATATCTTTTTTTTTTTTTTTTTTTTTTTTTTTTTTCAGGCCAGCTTTTCCATGAAGGATAATTGTAACATTGAAGTGAATGATCCTGATTTTTGGGCTAAATGGGCCAAAAAGGCAGATATTGATCAAACTAAAATGTCATCAAAAGTGAGTGAATATTTAAAAATTTTACTTAAGATGTTTTTATCTCTTAAAATTTAATTTTTCTGAGCAAATAGTTAAAAACCTTTTAGAAAATAGAAATTCCTATAACTTTGGAATATAATGAAAAGGCAACATCGTATCTTTCACTTGTATTTCGGTTGTGAATTAATTTTTTGCTGATTAAATTCTGTAACATTTAATATTCAGTTGGGCTCAGCATGCTGAAACAATTGAAGCTATAAATGTAAAAATTTGACTGTTCTACTTGTTTATAGGTTAATCAATTTAAACCACTGATGAATTGTAGGCTAATGAATTCAAACTGTCATTGATTTAAGTTATATAAGTAAAAACAATAGTTGCCTGTTTTTGCTTGTGTGTGAATATTATGTAAAACTGTAACTTCAAATCTTTCCCAATTTAATAATCCTTCCTTAATGGAGATAACTAATTTGTATATTCAGCTTTGTCATATTTCTAAAAAAAATAAGTCATTTGTTATTTATTTACAACCTGATTTTTTGCAATCTTTATAAATGAAAAATTGTTTTATCAATAACTTTTATAATTAGATTTCTTAGTTTTTCAAATAAAACCATTTTCTGTCCTGAAAGTGGCAACTGCCTTAGTATTTAGATCACAGCTTGGGAGTAAAGGGGAGGAGTAAGCAATGTTGACTTTTAAAAAAAAAAAAATCTATATTTTGAAAATCTAACAAATATAAATTATAATATGAAATGTTTTAACTTACTGAACTACTTCAGAATAATTTCAGTAATACCATTTAATGACAAAAACGAATATCCAAGAAATGACTACATAAAGCAAAAGAAAGGGACTTGACCTGCTCAATTCTGAATATCATTGCTTGTAAAGTGGACAAAATTATTCAGAAACTACTAAAAATTTATGAAAATGTTATTTAAGGAATTTAGGTTGAGATCTTACTGCTTTTACAAAGAAGCTTCCAGGATCTTTCAGAAATACATAACTAGGCTATGATGTTATGGGTATCATTCACTCCTTTCCCTTGCAACAAGGCTGTCAAAGTTATAATAAAGGAGCTTTTGGACAAATGAAATAATAATATAATTAAGCAATATAATGAAGGTTTTAGCTATGGGGCCATTGTCAAAATGTTAAATTATTAGTTGGATATATTTGAATGATTTTTCTGAGATGGAACAAGTTTGGCACCACCAAAAATCTCATTTGAACTAATGCGCCACAGAAACTTTCTTTATAAGCAATTCTAAAAATGTCAAAACTTGGTGAATTCAATGGTAATTCATTGGAAGCATCAAGATTATTTAAGACTGCACAAGAATGTTTTAAAAATCCTATATCCTATAGAGAACAACCAAGACATTGGGTTTCTCAGATGGAGTTTGCTTCTGAGCATTTAAAGAAGGATAATAATTTTTGGAAGAATTTTTTTAATTTGAAGTGAAACTTAAATTCATGATGTATGGAAAGAAAAGAATGGTTATATCTATGATACAGTTAACTCTCAAAAAAGGTTTTATTTAGAACAATGTAGATGTACTTTACTGGTTTTGTCAATCCAACTTGAATCAGATAGAAAACTTAGAAGAAAGATTGAAATATTGATTTCACTAGAGGGATTTCAGTAACATTAACAATTTGGAAGTTGTTTGCAAGGAAGAGTAGATCAAAATGTTAAAAGAATCTTATGATGGGCTTATGAAAAATGCCTTTAAGCATTAATTACAAACCAGGGTTATTCAATTAAGAAAATATGAAGTCAATGTGCCAATACTTTTTCTGTTGTTACTTTAGTTTATATTTTATTGTGCATTATATCCATGAAAAAAATGTTTTTAGTAGTTGTTAATTTTATATTAAAATACATTGTGAGTATGTTAAATATTTTGAAAATATCTAAATACTTTTCTTTTTTTCCTCATCACTGCATTTCTCCTATCAAAATATTTCCCTTTGGTCTTTATTTTTCTTGTCAGTTAAAGGTATCGGTTCTTTCCAAAGAATTTCATTCAAAAAATAGATTTCTTCAATTTCATCCTAATTGTAGAAATTCTGACTGATTCATGAAAAAAATGGTAATCTCTACGAGAGTTCTGGTGATAATTTTGGGTGTAAATAAATTGCCCTCTTCAATTGATCCAATTTTAGTAAATATTTGTATCAAGGAACTTGGTACTGAGAAAAAAAAAACACTTTGTTCACAGAAGTGGGCACTGAGTAATGACTACATGATTTTATGTTGGTTTTGACATATCTATGATCAGTAACTGGTTATTTTAAAGGAACTATAATGTATCACGCCAATTCTATTGTTTGATGTTTACCATAATCTTCCAGGGATGAGCATATAGTTTCTCATTTATAGCTATTGTTTTGATCTTTGCTTGTTGTCAGGGCCAGATAAAGATGAGGCCTTCTAGATCTTGAAGCTCTAGGTTTCACCCTGCTAGACCTGTAGGTAAACCTGGCACTGATTAGTGTACAAATTCAGTTTATCGTGTAATATGATGCAGAAATGGCTAAATTTTATAGCACTGAAGAATATTATGCACGCTTCTATATGTTTTTATTCATTGTTTCTCATTCAATTCAAATTAAACTCGTTTACTGAAAGAAAAAGCTACCACCTCACCAAGATTTTAAATAATTTGAAGTTACCTTAATCTTTAAAGTCTTAAATTTCTTTGGTTATTTCCTCACAAGATTTTAAAACTTCACTGATTTTGACTTGGTTGTTTTGATTTTTATAAAATGCAGAATATTTTTTTTTTGTTTTTTGCTACTTTAAATCCCTGCTAGTACATGTAAAACTAATCAGTTGACAAACTTTTCGTATTTGCCTTTAAAAAAAAAAAGTAAAATTAATGAAATATAATTTTTGTGTTACCAAATACTTCTAAAAATAAATATATTCAAAACTTTTCAATAGTAAAAAGTAAAAGAAAATTTGCAATTTTTTTCTTGCAGTTCAGTGTTCATGGTTAATTAAATTAAACCTTAGAAATTTATTAATTTTTTCCACTAAAAATGTTTTTAAAATTTTGAACAACATAGTACTTGTTTTACAGAATTTTATGTATTGACTATGTAGCACTAATGGAAATATAATAAATGAGTGAAAATATTTTTGTGCCTTTTTCTTTTTTATTATCTTAGTTATTTGTTTCCTTTTTTTATCTTTTTAAATAGAAAAATCTTATTATTGAAGAACCTCGTCAACGTCGACAAACAGCTCGTTATGGAAATCAAGATCTATTTAAGGTCTCTGATATTGATAGTGACAGTGATTATGAGGAATCTGGTGGTGAGGAAAAGAAAGTTGTCAGTACAGGCAAAAAAAGAGGACGGAAAAAGGGTAGTGGACGCAGAAAAACTTTTGATGAAGATTTTGAAATTGATGACCCAATTGATGGTAGCTATTCTCGAGCAGAATTGTTTAAAGTTGAAAAAAACCTGCTGGTGTATGGGTAAGTTATGCATTTATTTTTATTCAATTATGCTGACTTTTTTATGAAATAGCTTCACAAACACGTGTGTGTAAGCATTTAATGTAAAACCTACTTAATCATTTTAACTGCCTTTGAAAATATGCAACTGCTGTGTGTGAAGCTTTCTAAAATGCTCTTTATTTAAATTCTTGATACCCAATCTTATTGACAGCAGCCCTGACAATGCATTATTGTCTTATAAAAATTGATTCAACTTTGATTATTGGCTTCGTTTTTGTTCTAAAATAGCAAGAAATATTTTGTTTACATCTTGTGTCAATATTTCTGCCAGCAGGAGGAACAAGGAACTTTTTTTTTTTTTTTTTTTTTTAATGCTTGGATAAGCTTATAACTATTTCAATAGTATTGTTCACAGCTGAGATAATTATTTGCAGTTAAGTGTTCATGGTTAATTAAAGTAAAACTTAGAAATTTAATTTTTTTTCCACTAAAAATGTTTTTAAAATTTTGAACAGAGTACTTTTTT